>CM016618.1:87244013-87376419 GCA_005393395.2 Gossypium australe | reverse complement strand
TTTTATATTAGATAACTAATTATTTAGCCCTCTAAAAATGATAAAAGTTTGATTTAGTCCTTCTAGCAACTTTAAAGATATAAGTTAATACAATGGTGAAATTGCATCTTAGCTTTCATAAAAATATATAACTTAATTTTTCCCCTCTAGAAAAAATTTATATCTTTGTCACCCATGTAAAATGATCTTATCATAATGGTGTTAATGGATTGTGAAAATTAAATCAAATCAACATCTTATGTGTAAAATTGCACAAAATTAAATTTGTTCATAAGATTGTACATTAGACCAAATTTAATGTGTAGCTTTGAATTTTATCCTGATTTACAATTTGTAAAAAGGCATAATGATAAATTTAGTTCTTAATGTTTACATCTTTTTTCAATTTGGTCATTATTCAATTTCTAGCTAGATTTGACCCATAAACTTTTAGTTGTTGTTTTTTTTAACGCAAATGCTGATTAAGACGTTAAATCTTTAAACATGGTAGCTCACATAGCAATCCATGTGTAATTCAAGCTGCTTCTTTTTCTTCTTCTTCTTCTTCTTTTTTTTTTTTTGAATTTTTTTGAATTTTTATGAATTTTTTAATTATTGTTGGTGTGATATATAAAACAAATAGTATCATACTAAAATAAAGTAAATATGGACTACCACGCATGTTATGCCAAGATTATTAAAAAAATAATATTTTAGTTAACATTTTCATCAAAAATAATGACTTTACTCTTTTTGAAATATTACCATTTTAGCTAAAAATAATAATGATCAAATTGACAAAAATATAACATATTGAGGGCTAAATTTAACATATTATATATTTATAGAAATATATATGGATGTTGAATTCATTATGATTATGTCTTGGATAGATTTGAGTCTATTATTTTAAATAATGGGTTTGGATATAATATCTTAATTTCATCTCCATACGTAATTCTTATTTTATTTTATATTTTTATCATTAATAAATATTGATTTATCGATTTAATATTCTTACAATAAATCAATCATAGATAAATTCGGTTTATCATGTAATTTTTAAACATTTAAAAAATTCCAAACAGCCCCGGCCGGCCGGCCATTTATATGTGTCTAGATAGGTAGAAGGTCGCTATATGCTGTAGCCGGTCGAGAAGACAATTGAAGAGTTGACTAGTCAAGGTTTCACAGTGATATTCCAAAGACAATAAATCTAATGAAACTTAAAACCTCATTAATCTATTTTCATTTACTTATACATATTCAAGCCCTGAAATACAATTTTCATTTTCACACGACCAGAACTTCAGATGTATATTATGCAGTCTATGCTGAAACTCGTCAGGAGATGGTTTCATTGAAATCTTGCAACTCATTTCAAATCAACAACTCCAAATAAAAGTTTTGACTGAAGAATTAGTCTTTCCAATGTGTTACTATATGTCAGGAATAAATGCCACAGAAATATTCTACGCACGCATTTGCCTCCAAAAACACGCAGAGAAATGAAGGCCTCCATGGGAGATGAAAGACGAGCTTGGCATCTTGCACTTGTTTGCCTGTTACTAGCAGCAGTTGCAGCAGCAGAATCAACTCCAATAGCCAAGCACCTTTGCCAAGACAGATGTGGGAACGTCAGTATCCCATATCCATTTGGTACAACGACGGATTGTTATCTTAATGAAGATTTTTACATAGCTTGTAATTCGACTCACTATGATCCTCCACGAGCATTCTTAACAGGAAGCAATATAGAGGTGACAAACATAACTGTCGAAGGCAAATTGCGGATTATGCAATTTATAGCCCGCGATTGCTACAATAAATCGGGCTTCCCAGTTTCCAGCAATACTCCTTCCATCACGCTGTCCAAATTCAGGGTCTCGGATACTGATAACAAGTTCGTTGCCATTGGCTGCGATACTGAAGCAACCATTCAAGGTGTTCAAGACGCCAAGGGATACACGAGTGGGTGCATAAGCAAGTGTGACAGTATTGACTATGTGGACAATTTTACATGTTCTGGTATAGGCTGTTGCCAGACATCCATTGCTAAAGATGTAGGGTATTTTGACATTTCTGTAAGAAGCTACAATAATCACCAAGGTATCTGGGATTTCAATCCCTGCAGCTATGGTTTTGTTGTTGAAGAAAATAGCTTCAATTTTTCTTCGAATTATCTTCGTGATCTGCAATATGTAACCATGATGCCCATGGTGCTTGATTGGTTTATCGGGAACGAGACTTGTGAAACGATAAAGACCAAGAGTTCAGGTGATGTATGCCAGGGAGATAGCTTTTGTTATAACGTGGATAATGGATCTGGATATCGTTGCAAGTGCTTGGATGGCTATCAAGGAGATCCATACCTAACTAATGGTTGCCAAGGTATTTTGTTTCTTTATTTCCACAAATTCAGTTTCCTTTAGATTTTCAACAATCTTAGTTATTTAGAGGTTATACTAGTTGCTCCTTTTGGTGAAATTGTGGTGGGAATGGGATCTATTCTTTTACAGACATAGATGAATGTAAAGACCCAAATCTCAATAAATGTGAAAAGATATGTGAAAATACAAAAGGAAATTACACGTGCTTGTGCCCCAAGGGTTATCATGGAGATGGAAGAACAGATGGTACTGGTTGTGTTGCCAATCAATCTGGGGGATCACTTATAATTGAGCTTACTGTTGGTAAGGAGTTCTATTCGATTTCAGTCTTACAAGTTCTCTGCTATACTATTTAAGCGTCCTTTAATGCTTATCTTCTGAGTCTCAAAATGGATTCTGATGATTGTTTTATGACAACTATGGAATAATAGGGCTTGGCGTAGGCATTACAGTAATGATAGCAGGTAGCACTTGGTCGTACTGGGCATTCAAGAAGTGGAAGCTCATCAAATTTAAACACAAGTTCTTTCGCCAAAATGGAGGCTTGATGTTGCAGCAAGAACTCTCCAGGCTAAACTCTTCCACTGAAACGGCTAAAATTTTCTCAGCTGAGGAGCTGGAGACGGCCACCAACAACTATGATGAAAGTAGGATTATTGGTCGAGGTGGTTATGGCACAGTCTACAAAGGAACTCTATCAGATGGGAGAACCGTAGCAATTAAGAAGTCCCAAGTTGTTGATGAAAGCCAAATCGATCAATTCATCAATGAAGTTGTTGTGCTTTCCCAAATCAATCACAGGAATGTGGTGAAGCTTTTAGGTTGTTGCTTAGAGACGGAAGTTCCATTACTGGTTTATGAATTTATCACCAATGGTACTCTCTTTGAGCATATCCACAACAAAAGCAAGGCTTCTTCCTTCACATTTGAAATCCGGTTACGTATAGCAGCAGAAACTGCAGGTGTGCTCTCATATCTGCATTCCTCAGCTTCCATACCAATCATTCATAGGGATGTCAAGTCTACCAACATACTCTTGGATGATAGTTACACTGCCAAAGTATCCGATTTTGGAGCTTCGAGGTTGGTTCCACTAGATCAAGCCGGGATATCAACGGTGGTTCAAGGGACCCTCGGATACCTGGACCCTGAATACTTGCAGACAAGTCAGCTGACAGAGAAAAGTGATGTTTATAGCTTTGGGGTAGTCCTTCTAGAGCTACTGACCGGACAAAAAGCACTTAGTTTTGAAAGGTTAGAGGAGGACAGAAATCTTGCAATGTATTTCATTTCAGCTTTGAAAGAAGATCGCTTGGTGCAAATTCTTGAGAAGTGCATAGTGGATGAAGCAAAGATAGAGATGGTTGAGGAAATTGGTAGCCTTGCAAATAGGTGCTTAAGAGTGAAAGGAGAAGAAAGGCCCACAATGAAGGAAGTCGCAATGGAGTTGGAGGGGTTGAGAATGATGCTGGAGCATCATCCATGGGTAAACAACGATGAGTCGAGGTTAGAAGAGACTGAGTATTTGCTCGGTGAACCATCGTTGAAATTTGGTTCTAATGGCGGTATGAATAATGTTACATATGATAGCATCACAGATCATATAATTTTACAAGTTGGTCATGGAAGATAATAATTTCAATCTTTCACCTCAGGATTTATTTTCTAAACTTACAAATCTTTTTGTTTGTATTAAAAAAAATACTTTGTAAATTTTCTATTTTTATATCTTAATTTTTTTTCCCAAAGTCATCCAACGTTATGTCATTGCTATCAAATTATATTACCATTTTAAATATTTTTACAGAAATATAATTAAAATAGTCGCCGTTATATTACATCAATATTAAATTTAAATTCAAAATATAAATAAATGTAATAAAACTTTAAAACATAATATCAATAAAAATAAATATGCAATCATTCTATATTTTAATTTTTCTATATTTACTTACACTCGAATTGTTTAAAATATGAATATTATAAATTTTACTATAAATTATTAATTAATATGATGTAATAATTTTAAAAAATATAATTGTTAATTTAATTGTAGTTAATTTTTTTAAATTATAAATTTTAATATAAATAATAATTTCAATTGGATATTATAAAGATATATATATAAATACATATATATATTTACTTTGTTAACAATTAAAAAAAATTGACAATTGTAATAATAAAATTTACAAATATACTTTATTATCAATTTTTAATACTTTTATGTTTTATCGTTTATTATTTTATGCATAATATTTTTATCTTGTATTATAAATGATTTATTACTACTTTTATGTTTATGCTATTAATTGATTATAAAAAATTATTATTTATATAAGTTGAAATTTAATTATAAGTTGATAAAATCTTAATTTAAAACATGCAAATTAATGAATTAATAAATGATTTCACTTTTTTTGGTAGTTCATTAATAAATTAAAAAGCAGCTCTAACAAAACTGGAGCATAAAGCTCGACATAGACAACATAGTCTTTATAGAAGAGTCTCTTACAAAGCAAACTAGGAGTGCTGCCCTTTCTAGCCAGTACATCAAGGCAACTATTTCCCTCCCTGAAATTATAAAGCAATCAACTATTCTGGAAGGTCTCCTATAAAGTCTTGCAAACATTCACCAAGATGTTGCAAAGCAAATCTGAACAAGATTGAATCTTAATAATAACTGTAGTAGCATCAACTTCCACAATAATATCCAGGGGCGAAATCAGGGGGCTGGCATGGCCCCGGCCCTCCTAAAAGGTAAAATTGTTATTGAGGCCTTTGAAATTTTTTTAAAATTTTAAATTAGTAAAGGTAAAATTGCACTTTGGCCCCCTCAAATTATAAAAATTTGATTTAATCCTTTACAAATTAGAAAGATATAAACTATAAAAAATTAAAATTTCATCCGCCCCTAAAAAATTATCCTGGCTTCGCCCCTAATAATATCAACAATGTTCAAATTTTTAGCAACAGTGTTTGAAGAATAGTTGAGAAATCTATTCAACCAGACGCCCATCTTCCTTGGAAATCTCGAATTAGAGCTCCAGCTCCTGCTGAACCAGGATTTCCTATCGAAAAACCGTCACAATTAAGTTTGAACCACCCAATCTCTTGTGAAGTCCATTTCACTTTGATGAAATCTTGGCATATTTGTATGCTTGATCTTATTGGAGATGGAAAAGATCTCCGTTGCATTAGCAATAGCAGTTGGGATAATCAAATCAGGATTGTACTGCTTTCCAAAGACTTTAGCATTCCAACCAACTAAATATTTTTCAATATAGATGAAAACCAAGTACTAAGGTTTTTTTTTTTTTTTTGCCTGGTGTAAAAACATTTTGCTAAAGAGTTCACTTCAATCCAGTCTTGAAAAGGAGAAAGAAGTTGGGGTGAAATTCCCAATCTTGACCAGATTTCAAAAACAAATTGAGAGTCTCAAAGGATATGGTTGAGTGTGTCTGTACCCGTTGCGTAAAAGGGCCAACAATCTTGCAAGTTTAAGCCATGTTTATTAAGGAAAAAAACTATGGGAAGGATGAGGTGAGCGATCTCCCATAAGAAAAGGTGATTTGGGGGATAAGATTGATTTTCCATATGGATAACTTGTTTTAGTATAGTTTTTTTTATAGTGTTTTAGGAGGTTATTTTAGCATTTACTTTAGTTTTTAGTGCATTTTATAGTTTTTTTATATTAATTATGTTTTATTTGTTTTTTATCATTTTTAGATTTAGTTAGATTTATTTATTATTTTTCTCTCTACATTATAGGTTTTGAATGAAGAACAAAATGTTTGGAGTATAGAATAAAAAAGTTGTGAAAAGAAGTCTTCCACTCCACTGAATATCGACGCGGTGGAGTACAATCTTCACTTCAGAATTTTGAAACATCAGGCAATTTGCTCCACTGCACTTTTGTGTTTGGATGAGCAAAACGATTAAAACCCTAAAAATAAGGGATGACATGATTTAAAAGAAAAGAGGGGGAAAAGAGTAAAAGAAATCAACTTGGAGGCTAAGAGGAGAAGAAAAAGAGATCCAGAGCACTAAACACAATTTCAATAATTATTTTTCTCTCTAGATTATTTCTTTTCACTTTATCTTAATGCAAGTTTGCTTTGAATTTTTTCTTGTAATGCTTTCTCAAATCAACATGAATTAAATTCTATTTTCTTGAAATAATAATGAATCTAATTTGTAGTTAATTAATTTATTCTCTCTTCAATTATTTCGATCCTTGTTAATTATTTATTCAACCCCATGCATTTTCAATCTACTTGTCTGGCTACAAAGTTGTATTAATTTGATAATCCTGATTTGTCTTGGAAGAGAAAATTAATGTTTAGGTCTAGATTGAATAGGTTAGGATAAAATGTAGTAGCATCGACGAACTAATTAATTTGAGGCTAAAATAAGAAAATACCTGATGCTCTGATCAACCCAATATGTTTGATCATAGTGATTTCACCCAACTTGCTTAGCATAGGAATATAGCTAGCAGAGAAGGGGAATTAACTTAGTTAGATATTGGAAGGGTCCAGTCAATGTCATTGAATCATGTGTTAGTAATTAAATAGATTCAACAATTGACTGAGAGATAATTTATTAATGGTGTAATAGCCAATTTTGGCCCAGACAAAAAACAGACTAAAACCCAAACCCGGAGCCCAATTGCTAAACCATTAAAACCCATTAAACCTACCCAACTAAGCCCAATCTATACAGACCCAAAACTAAAAAAATTTTCAGAACCCTAGGGTTCCTTCCGATTGGCCAGCGCCGCATGCCTCCTGGCCTGCCTCCACGCAAGCCTCAACCGCCGCGCCTTGCCTGACAACCTCCACTACGCACACCAACCGACGCCCTTCGCACGCCTCTTCCATCGTCCATACCCTGAAAAAAGAAAACAACACAGCTAACAAGAAAATGGCAAACACAACTGAAAAACAAGATGAAAAAGAAGGCAAATAAAAAAAAACCAGTAAATCAGTTATATAAATGGAAGCAAATCAATTTTGTAAACCCCCTTGGTTACGAACACTTCACAATCACTCAGAAATCAAAAAGTAGAAAAATAGAAGGTTGATTCTAACCCTTCCGTGTTCATTTTACACTATACTGTTACTTTTGTTTTTCTTTGTTCTTACACTGTTTTCTTAATATTCACCAACGATAATCAGAAAGAAAGGAGGGTACATTTTCAGTCCATTTTCAGTCTATTTTCATTTCAAATACACGTCGTCTATACAGAGAAAAAAAAAAAGAAAAGTTCTTACCTTTTCGTAGGTTCAGGGTCCCGAATCCAAAGGTTTTTTTTTTTCGGTTTGTTTTGCGATTTGAGTGAGGGTTTTGAGAGTTTAAAGTTTAGATCTGGGTTAGAAAGGGTTTACCTGGGTTTGCTCCCTGAAGGAGGTGCATTAAGCGCCAATGAAACCTTTGGGTCGGCTAGAGAAGAGGAAAAGTTGAGAGAGTGAGGAGATTTTCTTTTCTTTATCTGTTTTGAAAAATGGCAGATTGGGTAACTATTAAGGCATTTTTTTTTGTTTATATCTTTGGCTAAAATGACAGCGTTTTGGGCTGTGAGATTTGTGTTCGAAACGGCGTCGTTTCATGATAACCCGGCGACCCGACCCGACTTTGGCGTAGATCCGCGTGTTTTTACCTTCGGGGATATTTGCGCGTTTAATCCTCGTTGTTTGTGGTGCTATTAGATTAGACTTGTTATTTATCTCTTTATTTTTTTAAATTTACCTCTGTAATCTAAACACATTTTCAATTTAGCCCTCCTAAATGCAGCGTTTTGGCCAGCTGAAATATTTTCGATTTTAATCCCTTTAATTTACTCGCATTGTATTTTAACCCTTTTAGATTTCATTTTTGATTTATTGCCTTTTAGCCCTCTAATTTCATTCTGATTTTCAAAATAATCCTTAGATTATTCAGTTAATTATCTGTATATTGATTTCTTTAATTATTCTTTTAATTAATATTTAATATAAAATATTTTAAATTGTTTTAGCTATTATTTATTTTATTTACATGTTATTTTCATTGATTCTATATATATATTTATATATACATATTATTTATATTAAACTATCTTTATGTATACATTTTGTATTATTCTATATATATAAATATATCTGTTGTGTGTATAATTTACTTTTTTCAAAATTATATTTACTTATTCTATACATGTTTATATATTATTATTTTTTATATGTACATTATTTTATACTAAGTTTCTTTTCTTTATTTACATATATTACTCAAATTGACACGTGTTACTTGCTTATTATTTTTAAATATGCTATATTTAAGTTTAATTCGTTTTCACTTCGCTATATTTTTAGCTTTCGTTATTTCTTAATTAATAATGTTGGTATTTCCAAAATAAGAGTTGTGAGATTATTGATTTTATATTGAATTGTATATCCATATTATTATTCTTGTCATCCATTTGTATAAATGTTGTATTCGCATATCATTCTTTCGTATTATATTACTATTTCTCATTATTCAATAAAAGCATTTTGAGTCGTTTTTTTCAAATCACTTATTTAAAGTTTCAAAACAATGTAATATTCGTGCGTTTGGAAATTCGAAGAAATCGTGCCCAATCGTGCTGGGTGTGGTTTTTTGTTTGTCCAAATAATCAAATACCCTTTTAAAATTTCAATATATGTGCTTGGAGAATTTTGTGGATGATCTTGAATTTGAGGAATCAGATTGTCGTATCCAATCGTGCTGGATGTGATACTCTATTCCTTCGGAACAAGGAAATCTCAATATTCAATCAAGTTATTTAACATTATAAAAAAAAAGGAACAAAATTTTAAAATCTTTTCAAACTTTTCAACATTAGGACATCAATTAATCAATTTGGTACCAATTTTGGGCGTTGCGAGGGTGCTAATCCTTCCTCGCACGTAACCGACTCCCAAACCTATTTTCTCGAATATACATAAACCAAAAATACCGTTTAGTAAACCGAAACGTTTCATTAAAACAAAGGTGATCCGAACACACCTGATAAAAGATCGGTGGCGACTCCCGTTTTTATTTTCATTTTCAAAACCAAGTCGATTCCCGCCGTTTTCAAAAAAATGGTTACGACAGCTTGGCGAATCCACTGGGGACTACAAGAGAGTCAGGCCATAAAATTGATTATGTTTTGTCCTTTTGTCGAAAATTTGGAAAATTATTTTGAAAAAAATCATGTTTCTTTTGATGTGTTTGTGGGTGCTATAATGTTGAGTCTCATAGGATATTTCTGCATTCATATTTGCATGACTGTTGTGGTCACACCCTTTAAGTGGGAACAAGAAGCTATGCCTCCGTGAGGTTTTCACCTCCGCATGGGCTAGGGGACTGCTTCCGGGATACATCCGTACCTATGGTTCCGTGAGGTTTTCACCTCCGCATGGCCATAGGGAAATGTATCCCCCTGAACTGAACTTGATCCGTATGAGCCTATAATAGGTGAGGATTGAGGAATATGCTAGTTCAGGTACCCTTCCTTTAGAACTAAGCCACATATAGTGCATCTTAAGGGCCCACCCTAGGTACAGCCACGCTAAACCTTAGTGGTTACCCATTTAGTGGTTCGACGTCCTTTACTTGTTTTGGTTGCTATTATTCGATACTAACCTGTTTATTTTGGCCATATTTGCATGTCATTTCATATTAAAAGGTGTCGATCTCTGCTTGATTACTAAGATAGAAGCTTGTTATGGGGGACGAATTCCTTGATGAAGTAGAGGATAATGCGGCCGTGCGTATATGGTCAGAGAAGATGCAACTTGAGAAGGGGGATAGTCTAGCCGAGGAATATACATCGGAGTTGGGGGACTTCACTCGCATCAGTATAACACAGAATGAGCTCCAAGAATTAAGAGACATATGGGCTCGCTGGGATGAGGGGACTAAGCAGCTTTTCTACCTTAATTATGGTGATCTACCCTATTTGCTTGACATCAGAGTGGACAAACACTTGTTTCGGGCCATAACTCAATATTGGAATCTCACATACAGCTGTTTCACATTCGGGGAAGTGGACTTGGTACCTACAGTAGAAGAATATACGGCTTTGCTTTGTAGTCAAAGGGCTCGGGCTGACAAAGTTTACTTCAGGGCCGCTAATGCACCAACTTTTGTAAGGAAGCTGATGAACATCATAGGGATGAGTGAACAATGGGTCATGCCGCATGTTCAACAAAAAGGTGAAGGGAAATGCATTCCGTGGGTGAGCTTAGGGCTAATGGTGGCACATCCAGATATTAAGAGGGAAGTTGACATTTTCGCTTTAAGTATCTACGGCCTGGTAATCTTCCCAAGGGCTTTAAGACACGTAGATGAGACAGTTGTTGACTTATTTGATCGTCTTGACAAAAGGGTTACGCCGATACCAGCGATTCTTGCCGAAATGTTTAGATCTTTGAACTCGTGCCGAAGAGCAGGTGAAGGTAGATTCATGGGATGTGCGCAGCTATTGCTGGTTTGGTTCCATAGCCATTTCTGGAAGATAGATAAAGTTTCTTGTCAAGTTTACTCTGAGAATTACTCCCCATTAAAGGAGTTGGCAGCCGCGCCTAGGAGAGATGACATATCAGAAGAAAATTGGATCGCGCTCCTTCAGAATCTCCAGGAAAAGGACGTTGAATGGAGAGCTCCTTGGTTTATCCCTGATGAAATTCTCTATCGGTGTGGGAGCTATGATTGGGTTCCCCTGCTAGGAATTTAGGGAGCCGTCGGGTATGCTCATTTGCTTGTGCTAAGGCAATACAAATTCAGATAGTTTATACCGGCGATGCATGGCCTAGCTCAGTTTGAATTTTCGTATAAGGGGAATAATTCTAAGAAGAAAGTTTAAGAGATTGCGGATGCTTGGAAACAGATTTACCGAATGAAAAGAATTGTTGTAGGTCCAATGGTAAACTTCGAATATAACGCCTGGCGGAGTAGGAGAATAAACGATAATATCCCTAGACCGACACAAGTTAGTACTCAACCAATAGAGAAATACCTGCAGGTAGTCCCCTCTGAGGTGGAGATCATGAAGCAAGACTTTGAAAGTAAAAATTTAGAGTTGGGGAAAAAGATAGAACAACTAGAGGAAGAAAAGATGCATTTGAGGTTAGATATTGATGTCCTAAAATCAGAGGCTGAGAAATTGAAGAAAGGGAAAAGGAAGGCCGAAGAAGATTTGGAGAGCTTGAAGACCGATTACAAAAAGCTACATCTATCAATGAGGACTGCTGGGTTGGGTAAAACTTTAGAACAATGGCATCAAGAAATTCAAGAAGAGAAGGCCAGGGTTGATCAGTGGAAGAAGAGGTTCCATGAGGCTCAAGCACAAAAGGATACTTTGAGGAAGACTGTGGGTAAGAGCCAAAGCGAGAATGAGATGCTAAAAGCTCGAGTAGCAGAACTAGAGAAGGTATTGCACCGAAGGCGCGACTCTACGGTGAAGCTAGAATTAAGCCTAAACCAGATAGAAGAGTTGAAAGGGAAGGCGGTAGAGCTCGAAATAGCACTGCAAAATAGTGAGCTCCCGATCCAACTATTAGAGACAAACAATGAACGATGGAGGGAACAACTTTAACAATCTCAGAACCAGGTCAGAGAAAGAGATTATGTTATGGGCGAAGCTGTGGCACAGATACGAGAAGTGGCTGAATATTTACAAGCATTAGCGGTTCAAGCTGATGTATTAAGTGTAGTATATGAATTAAAGTCAGACCGGGGTCGAGAGCTAGCTTCACTTTTCGAGAAAATTAAAGCTCTGGGCATAAGGGCTAGGTCATATATGTGACTCTGTTTTATGTAAAGGATTTTGTTTTTTTAAATAAGCCTTCTATAAGAAATTGAACAAGAATCGACGCCTTTTTGCATTCATACCATGCATTTGCATTGCATTGCATCACATCATATCATATGCATTTAAGACCATAGAGAGAGTCTAATAAGCTAAAATTATGACAAAAAGAGGGAGAGAAAGTGAAAAAGGAAATCTGGAAGCTGAACACCCCTATGGTACACGTGCTAAATCGAGGAAAATAGATCAGAGATTTGAACAATTTCAGAAAGACTTACAAGACCAGATGCAAGAACAAATGACAAAACTTCAACAAGAGATGAGGGACCAGATGTTAGAGGCTCAAAAGAATATGATGGCCCAAATGACCCTAATGATGAATGGGATGATGGACAAAGGAAAGGTCCCCATGGCTATTACTGGAGAGGAGAGTGAAGGTATTCCTTTGGGTTCTACCCCGCCACATGTGCCTTTACAACATGAAGAATATCCCCAGAGGCCGTCCGTCATAATTAGGCCCCAACAAGGTCAAGTTAATATCAGACCACTCATGAACTTTCAAGTGGGTTCAGGATCCAACCCAGGGGATAACCCTACTAACCCTGTTGTCCCTGCCTTAGATATAATGGAGAAGGAAGGGATGAGAGCTGAATCCTCAAGGCAGTTAGAGGATCATTGCAGATGGTTAGAGGAGGAATTCAAGGCTTTAAAAAACGCCGACCATCACCCTGGCATTGACGCGAAGCACTTGAGTTTGGTCCCGGATCTAGTACTTCCTCACAAATTCAAAATGTCAGAATTCGAGAAGTACAATGGGGCTAGTTGCCTTGAAGCCCATATCACGATGTTTTGCAGGTGCATGACTGGCTATGTGAATGATGATCAACTTTTGATTCATTGTTTCCAAGATAGTTTAGTGGGAGCAGCATCTAGGTGGTATAACCAACTCAGCCGTGCTGATATCAGCTTCTGGAGAGACTCGGCCCAAGCCTTCATGAGATAGTACAATCACGTCACAGATATGACGCCTGGTAGAATCATGTTGCAAAATATGGAAAAGAAGACGAACGAAAGTTTCAGGCAATATGCGCAAAGATGGAGGGAAGTCACCATACAAGTTCAGCCACCACTCCTAGAAAAGAAGACTACAATGCTCTTCATCAATACATTGAGGGCCCCGTTTATCACCCATATGGTAGGAAGTACCACTAAAAGCTTCGCGGACATAGTAATAGCAGGAGAAATGATCGAAAACGCCATAAGGGGTGGAAGGATTGAAGCAGGAGAGGCTACTAAGAGATCTGTTCCTAGGAAAAGGGATAACGAGGTAAGCAATGTGAGTACATATAACAAAGGGTACTCAAAAATAGTTACCGTTAATTTACCGAAAGTTGTGACTGCCAGGCAACAAGGGTGGACGAGACAAGAGCCAGGCCCGAGACAAAATTTTGAAAAGCTTCAATTTACGCCAATCCTAATGTCGTATGGGGAGCTATATCAACGTTTATTTAACGAGCACACCGTATCCCCATTCTATCTGAAGCCTTTGCAGCCCCCATATCCTAAATGGTATGACCCGAGCGCTGAATGCGAATACCACGCAGGAGTAGCAGGCCACTCAACAAAAAATTACACTGCCTTCAAAAATGTAGTGGAAAAGCTCATTAAGATGGGGATCGTGGAGGTCGACGATACACCTGGTTCAGGGAACCCATTACCCAATCATGGAGATAGGGTGATAAACACGATCGAGAAAGGTGTCATGAAAAGGACCAAAGAGGACATCTCGGAGGTGAAAACCTCGTTGAAGACGGTATGGTGAAAAATGAGAAGAAGGGGGCTGATAAAGTCAAGTCTCGAGGGAGAAGATGAAGAACACGAGAATTACTGTGCATTCCACGAAGCTGAAGGACATGAGATCTAGGACTGCACTGAGTTTAGACTACTAGTGCAAAGCCTCATGGATAATAAGGAGTTAGAGTTTTATAAAGAAGGCTCAGAGGGGGGAAACGTACATGCAACAGAAGGAGAATTGACTCATCAAAAAACCAATTTTCCGAATATCATTATTTCCCATCTAAGAAATACAGAAAGTAGAGCGCAAATGGCGTCTAAGGTTATAATCAAGAAACCAGTGTCCTTTCCTTACAAGGATGACAAGAAGGTACCATGGAGCTACAATTGTAACGTGACAACACCAGAAAGCTCAGCTAGCACTGCCAAAGAAAGCCAAGGTGAAGGGTGTAACACCCCAAACCCGGCCCACGAGCCTTGACCGGATCTGGTATGTCACGGAGTAAAAACATTTTTGAAAGATTCGGGTTAACATTGGAAATCTGAAAATATTGTTGAATTTGTAAAACGATGTTTGCTAAAACTAAGATAGGTGGGTTTGATAAACACGATGGAGTTGAAAACTTTTTCTTTTCCTTTGAAACCATTTGATCATTTAGATTTTTAGAAATGTCGGGGTTATTGATAACTTGGTAAAATTTGCTACCCGATGGTAACGTCTTTGAAAACGCGTACGAGCACTTACTTTTGAAAACATTGCTTTTACCGATTTGCTTACAGCTTATAAGTTCGTTAGTGATATAATAGAAATAAGGTCAAAGCAACTACTTAAACATACAAAATAATAACTCGCGGCCATATTACAAACCAATCCAAAATGTAATAAATATTAACTTTAACGGTACGAAATAAAATCTCAAAACCGAGGAACATGCATGGCCGCCTCGAGTCCTCTCCGGCTCCGTCTCCGCGATCTACTCACCTGAGAAAGATAGAAAAAAGGGGTGAGTCACCAAGACTCAGTGCATAGCTATTACACATGTCCCCACATACGGGCTTAGCCCATATCCACACAGTTCATACACATGAATATGCAATTATGAAGCCCAACCTAGCTATTCATACTCCTTTTTCTACCCCGTGTGGTACCAAACCACTGGTGGTGCCAAACCACTGGTGACTTAAAGTCACGGTATCCGTCAATACTTGTGGTGCCAAACCACTGGTGACTTAAAGTCACGATATCCGTCAATACTTGTGGTGCCAAACCACTGGTGACTTAAAGTCACGATATCCGTCAATACTTGTGGTGCCAAACCACTGGTGACTTAAAGTCACAAATCAAATGATGGGGCCAACCCATCGTGTGATACCAAATCACTGGCGTCGATCCCGTATCTCAAATGTGGGGCCAACCCACGGTGGAATTAATCCACAGGGACGAGATGCTATGAGGTGCCAAACCTCTGGAGGTGCCAAACCTCTGGTGACCGAAGTCACAATGTGGTACCAAACCACTGGTGTCCGTCGACACAAATATTACTTCCCCCTCCACTCGTTTAATCCCACATCATCATGCTCACATAACAAGTATCATGATCCCATATATCATGCATTTGTATATAGCATAGCATTTAACAGCATATGATGGCATACACAAGATATATTATAGATCGAGTAATAGGGGGCTTACCCGAAAACCAAGCTCATGCCCACTAGGCAAAGTTACCACATGAGAGGTTATAAATATCATTAAATAACAATTTATACTAATAAAGTGTGTAAGAGCTTACACACCTGATTAAACGATCACCCACCTTAGGTATCCAACATCTTAGCCATTATTTCGGCTAACATGCACAACATATACATATACAAATAACACATATAAACAAGCACGAAAACAGTGCGATAACTATGCACCTGATTATAGCGAGATTCTGATCTATTGATTCTAACAAAGTCTAAAATCCCGAAAGCTTCTGTTACTTCTAGATTATTTGTCCCTAGAACACATAACCGAAATCGGTCACACTTAGTACCAAATCATGGCCTTAGGCCGAATACCATAAGTCGTTTACCTAGCTTATTTCGATCCCGAAACACCACGTGTTCTTGTCGATTGGCTCTCGAAGTCATCGAAGGTCCTACTAAAATATTGTTAGAATCAACTATTACACAAATCTATGAGCAAAGGCCCTTGGCCGAATATTATACTCATCATTTACCTATCTTTTCCATGTCCCAAAATATTTGCTTGCTCTTGCAGATACCAAATCCCTGTTTAACAATTTGTTAGAACGGCCAACACACAAAAATACCAAAATCATGGCCCTTGGCCGAATATGATGCTTACCATTTACATCGCTCGACAAAATCTTGTGAGCAGTTCAACTCCCAAAATACTCCTTTAATGCTTCTCAACACTATCTTGCTAAAAGATCCAAAAAAATTATCATTTGTTTGGTGTTGACGAAAACCCTTGATGCTCATAGTCCCGAGAGTTTCCTTTATGCATTTATAATCGCTCAATGAGATAAGAGGGTCACAAGTTCACAGTCGATAGCACTATTGATCGAGATTCGGCTATGGTTTAGATGGAAGTGGAACATGCAGCTAACAACAATGAAGGAAACAATAATTGCTAGCCGAAATACCCTCTAACCTCTTCAAGACCGAAGCTCAACTTGCTCTTTCTCTCCCTCTCTCTCGGTCAAGAACATAAAGGAAATGAGAGAAAAAATCAAACATCACTTTCGGCCAAGACAAGATGGGAGAAGAAGGAAAACCAAATAAGGCAAAGTCACCTCTCTAGCTAATCAAAATCGAGAATGAAGGCCCCTAGATAGACTACATTCGGCCATGCTCAAGTGGGAGGGAAAAGAGAGTCAAAATTCAAAGACTTTGTTAAGAACCAAGGTCTAGGCCGGCCATGCTCTCCCCAAGGCATGTTTCAACGGCCATACCTTGCTACTCTCCATGCTACACATGCTCTCCTTTCCCAAAGCAAAAACCCATTCTTACATAAACTAATAACTATCCCATTACCTTTGGAATAAACAATTTATTGTTTATTCTTTCTTTCATCACCTTACACATCTCTAAATAAAATAAAAAAATCAATAACCATTTTTCTTTTTACCAAACCAAGGCCGGCCATCTCCCAACATTCTCATCACTTATTCATTATTTATATGCATTAAAATAAGCAAACAAACAAATACCATTCAAAAATAAAATAAAAGAGAATAACCCATGCTTTTACTGTTTTGAAACAACAAAATAAAATAAAGGAATTGCCCATTTGTTTCACGCGTGCATGGGCCATGCAGGGCCTTCCACGTCGGCGTGAAAAATAAAAGAGACCAGTGCGCCCTCAAAGTCTCGAACTCGAGACCTGAAGCAACATGCCCAAACGCCCTGCCATTTCCGCTACTGAGACTTTCATGCCATGTCTCGACGAGAATTTCTTTTAGACCTTACCTTGCCAGTTCCCAGGTCTGAGCGCTAAAATGAAAATAAAGCGCATCACGCGCGATCCCTTTTTATCCTCGAGCTTTAATAACCCCTAAAACACATGAAAACAATTCTTAAGGCCTATTAACACTTAAGATATGCTTCAAACACACAGCCCCTATTTTAGGATATTACAAAAGGTTTCACACGCGAAGTAAAAGGCGTTATGACCCAGCGAGTGTCAATCGAACCAGAGAAAGGACCTAGCGCCCTTATCAATGTACCTGTGAAAGAGGAAGAGGCTAAAGAATTTCAAAAATTCTTAAAGCACAGTGAATGCAACGTAGTGGAGCAACTGCGTAAGCAATCGGCCCGCATTTCAGTGTTAGCCTTACTGTTGAGTTAGGAAGTACATCGTGAGGCATTGATGAAAGTGCTGAACGATACTTACGTTACTAAAGACATATCTATCAATAAACTTGATCGATTAGTTAGTAACATAAGTGCTGATAACTTCATTTCCTTCAGTGATGATGAAATCCCATCTGGGGGTATGGGATCAACCAAGGCCTTGCATATAACTACTCGTTGCAAGGGGTATACCCTGCCGAGCGTGCTAGTAGACAATGGGTCAGCTTTGAATGTCTTACCACTGTCGACTCTGCAAAGATTGCCGATAGACGGTTCTCACATGAAGTCATGCCAGAACATAGTGAGAGCGTTTGATGGCACCGAGAGGAGAGTGATGGGGAGGATAGACGTACCATTACAAATTGGGCCGAATACGTATGAAGTAGATTTCCTGGTGATGGATATCAAGCCCTCGTACAATTACTTACTAGGAAGGCCCTGGATTCATTCGGCAGGGGCAGTACCTTCATCCTTCCATCAAAAACTTAAGCTGGTGACAGATGGTCGACTGGTTACTATAAATGCTGAAGAGGACATCATAGCGACTGTTACCAATGAGGCACCATATGTAGAGGCCAATGAATGCTCTTTCCGGTCTTTAGAGTTCATCAACGCGACATTTATTCGTGAGGGGACTGATATTCTAGTACCCAAGATATTCAGGACCACGAAGATGGGCCTACAAATGATGATCAAGAAAGGGGCCTTACTAGGAAGAGGACTAGGCAGATATCTCCAAGGTGAAGTTCAAGTGCCGTTATTGAAAGAGAAGAGAGATCGTTTTGGCCTAGGTTTTAGTCCAAATGCCAGAGAGAGGAAAATGGAAATAAAAAAGAAACAAGAAAGAAGAAGGGCACGATTGAATGGGGGAAGAAGTCAAGTGGGAACCAATGATGTTCCCTCACACATCTCAGACCTTTATATCCGGAGGGATAATTCACCCTGAGAGAGGGTTATTAATTGAGGATCCTCACATTAATGCCATATACGAGGAAGAAACCGGACAAAGAAATCTGGCGGGCATTCACCCTTATGAACTGGGAAGCGTTTTGAACAATTGGACTGCAGAGGAACTACCTCTAATTTTTACAGATTATACAGAGCCCCTAGATATCAATGATATAAGCAATAATACTGCAGATCTGGAGGTCAATTTTGAGCAAGCCATGTGTTCAAAAGAGACTCAGGATTTTGAACGCAACGGAGATGGTGACTTGTCTTCAGACCTGTTGAGAATGGTAAAGCAGGAAGAGAAACAAATTTTACCCCACAAAGAGGAGGTAGAGAATATAACCTTAGAGGAAGGAAAGATGGTAAGAACCGAAACACGCATAGCCGAGGAGACCAAACAAAACCTTGTTGAGTTGCTACGAGAATTCAAGGACGTATTTGCGTGGTCATACCAAGACATGCCTGGTCTAAGTACTGATATTGTAGTGCATCATCTCCCCATAAGAGAAGAATGTAAGCCAGTACAGCAAAAGCTACGAAGAATGAGGCCTGACATAGTGTTGAAAATAAAAAAGGAAGTTAAAAAAAAAGTTTGATGCCGATTTTCTACAGGTGGTCAAATACTCAGAATGGGTAGCCAATATTGTCCCTGTCTCGAAGAAAGATGGAAAGGTCCGGATGTGTGTAGACTATAGAGACTTAAATAAAGCCAGCCCAAAAGACAATTTCCCTTTGCCTCATATTGACACATTGGTGGATAATACGGCATGGTACTCGTTGTTCTCTTTCATGGATGGATTTTCCGAATATAATCAGATCAAGATGCACTCTAAAGATATGGAGAAAACCACCTTCATAACATTGTGGGGTACCTTTTGTTATAAAGTAATGCCATTCGGACTGAAAAATGCAGGGGCAACATACCAAAGGGCCATGGTAACTCTGTTTCATGACATGATGCACAAAGAAATTGAGGTGTATGTTGACGATATGATCGCCAAATCTCGAACGGACAAAGAACACATTGAAGTTTTGAAGAAATTGTTTTTAAGGTTGAGGAAGTTTCAACTGAAGCTCAACCCTGCTAAGTGTACTTTCGGAGCTCGATTAGAGAAACTACTGGGTTTCGTGGTCAGCGAGAAAGAAATTGAAGTTGACTCGAATAAAGTCAAAGCTATACAAGATTTGCCTCCACCACGCACTCAAAAGGAAGTTCGAGGCTTTCTTGGAAGATTAAATTACATCGCCCGGTTTATTTCACAATTAACCGAGAAATGTGATCCCATATTCTGTCTTCTCAAGAAACACAACCAAGGTGTGCGGGACGAAGAATGCCAGAGAGCTTTTGGAAAAGTCAAACAATATCTGTCAACTGCCCCAGTACTAGCTCCACCTAATCCAGATAGGCCATTGATACTGTATCTATCAGTATTCAATAGCTCCATGGGATGTGTGCTCGGTCAACACGATGAGTCAAGAAGAAAAGAAAGGGCGATATACTACCTCAGTAAAAGGTTTACGGAATGTGAAATGAGATATTCGTCGATCAAAAAATTGTGTTGCGCTTTGATATAGACAACCCGAAGGCTAAGACAATATATGTTATACCATACGACCTGATTGATTTCGAAGCTTGATCCGTTAAAGTATATGATGGAGTCAACTGCTTTGAACGGGAGGATGGCAAGGTGGCAGATTTTGCTGTCTGAATTAGATATAGTCTATGTGAACCAAAAGGCTATAAAAGGGAGTGCGGTAGCAGAATTTCTCGTCAGTAGAGCTTTAGAAGATTATGAACCTTTGAGCTTTGATTTCCCCAATGAAGAGTTGATGCATGTGGCAAACATTGAAGAAAATCCGTGGAAGCTAAATTTTGATGGAGCATCAAATGCTGTGGGGAATGGAATTGGGGCAATCTTGGTATCCCCTAGTGGTGATCATTATCCGATCACATGCAGATTGGATTTCGATTGCACTAATAACATGGCAGAATACGAATAACATGGCAGTGGGAATTCGAGCAGCCGTAGAGCGAAAGATCAGGGTGCTAGAAGTATATGGAGATTCTGCACTAGTGATTTATCAACTTAAAGGTGAATGGGAGACCAGAGATCCCAAACTGATTGAGTATTGAAGGGTAGTTTTGGGATTGATTGAGGAGTTTGACGACATCACTTTTAATTATCTCCCACGTGATGAAAACCAGATGGCAGATGCCTTGGCGACTCTGGCTTCTATGATCAAAGTAAACAGACCAGAAGATATGAGACCCATCCAAATGAGTATTCTCGAAGTTCCAGCTCATTGTTATAATCTGGAAGAGGAGGAAAGGGACGATCACCCTTGGTATCAGAATGTATGGCGATATATAAAAAATCTTGAATACCCAGAGCATGCAACTGAAAATGAAAAAATGGCACTCAGAAGATTGGCCTCTGACTATGTTTTAGATGGGGACATCCTGTACAAAAAGAGAAAAGATCAAGTATTGCTGAGATACGTCGATACTGTAGAGGCTAAGAAAATCCTAGAGGAAGTTTATGAGGGCGTTTGTGGAACGCATGCTAATGGATTCACAATGGCCAGGCAAATAATGAGATTTGGATATTATTGGTCCACCATGGAAGGAGATTGTATCAGCTATGCCAAGAGATGCCATAAATGCCAGATTTTTGGAGATAGAATTCATGTGCCTTCGTCACCCTTACATGTTATGACTTCCCCATGGCCTATTTCCATGTGGGGCATGGATGTTATCGGACCAATTTCACTGAAAGCTTCGAACGGGCATCGATTTTTCTTCGTGGTCATTGACTACTTCACGAAATGGGTAGAGACTACTTCATATGCTAGCATCACTAAGTCAGCAGTTAGTCAGTTTTTAAAGAAAGAGATCATTTCTCGATATGGGATGCCTGAGAGGATCATATCAGATTGTAACATCCTGAAAATGGGCCTATGCATTTTTTATTTAAGTATACGAAATGGCATGTCTTATGTGTTATGAATGTATTATGAACATTTTTGGAAACTTGGAAATGTAAGGAAATGTCTTAGAAAATGCTAAGTTTTAAAGTTTAAAAGAGGAAACTAAGGCAAGGTGACCTTAAGAAAATTTAAAAGAAGAAATTTGACACAAGAACGGGCTTGGAAAAGTGGCAAGGAGGCACCACTTAAAGCCCAGTAGGTGACGCCACAATCAAGGGGGAAGGAGCCTAGGTTCGAGTCACATGGGAAGCAAATAAAAGAGTTTTATTTTGCTGCAAGGAGCAAGGGAGTTGGAAGGCACCAAGGCACTTGGGGAAGAGTTTAATTCTCTTTAAAATTCGGCAAAAGGGTGTGATTAATTGTGGATTAATTCCTTTTATTTTTAATGAATAAAAGAAGAGATAATAGAAGGATTATTATTATTAAGCAAAGTGATAAAGGATGGAGTATTATTATTTATTTTAAATAAAGAGATAAAGAGGAAAATAAGAGTGTGATGGCCAAGTAAGGGAGTCTTGGCCTAGTAATTTCGGCAATAGGAGGATAATAAGGCCATTATTCATTTTTTTTTCTTCTTCCTACCTAGTCTCTGCCGAATTCTCTAGTAAACTCTCTTCTCTTCTACTTTTTTTTGATAAGCCGAATAGTCCCTTCACAAAATCCACCATTGCCGATTCTCTAAGCCTCAACACCCTCTCTTTTCTTTTTTCATTAAAGTCGAATCTCTTTTGCACCCTATTCTCTTATTCTCTTCTCAAAGCCGAATATTGCTGAGGATTCAAGCAAAGGTGCTGTCGACTTTTGTACTAAGGGTAAGGGCCAGTCATTATTCGGTTTTCATTCTTTTTCTTTTAAGATTTGCTGAAAACTAGGACTAATCCCATTAATATCTTGGTTGCCGAAGTTTGGAATGATCATTCGGGATTTGCTAGTGTCGACTACAAGGAAGGTGAAGTTCTTTTCCCGAAGGTACACCATAGGCCGCATGTTCCTTAGCTATTCGGTGAGTTTCGGGATTTAAAAGTAAGGTAAGTACATATATGTACATTCGGCCAAAGGTCTATTTCATAATTAATATTCATTCAAATACCGAAACTAACTAACTCAGTAATTTAGTGCTAGCCGATTTCAAGGAAAAGAGATTTTGGAATTTCGGGATTTGAATAGTCATCAAATCGGCACCAAAGGTAAGTTTTAAGTGTACAAATCCTACTAGGATTTGGTTTTATAGCCGAATAGGATTTATGCTAACATATTAAGGTTGGCCGAATGTAGGAATTGAGATCTAAGGCATTAGATCAAGCTTTTCGGGATTAAGTGAACTGCTAAGTGTATCAGGTGTGTACCCTACCCTAAGTTTTAATATGTTCATGGCTATGTTTTAAATTGAATGTGTTAATATGAATGTGAAAGTATGGCTAAAGTACCATGCTATGGTACAAAAGTACTCAGGTACGTTTCCTACTTCTACTAGGATTATGAATATATGTTATTTTTAACATGTGAAAAGTGATAAGAATGTGAATTAAGGAATGATATGCATGATATGTATGATAGGGGCATATGGGATGTTATATAAAAAGGGGAAGTGAATGTGGTGACCTAAGACCACGATATCTGAATGTGGTGACCTAAGACCACGATATCTGAATGTGGTGTCTCTTGACACAAAATATGTATCTGGTGGCTCTGCCACGAATTTTATAAGGGCGATGAGCACATCGACTGCAGCGACTGCCTTCGATGGTGTGTAGCGGATGGAGGGTTGACTTAGTAGTCCCCAAGGTGTGCAGGTTGGTACGGGTGATGTGTAGCGGATGGCATCTAGGCTTGGGTTCGGGTTGCATCATATTGTTTAAATGATATATGTACATGTATGATTTGTAATGCCTGATTTTATTAAGACTTAGTGTTTGTGTACACATTGAGTCTGTATGACTCACCCCGTTGTGGGAACCTTTTTCAGGTGACGATCAGTAATGGACCGGGTCGGCAGGAGTTTAAAGGTGGCCATGCACAGCAAGGAATTTATTTAATTTGGATTTTTATTTTACTTTAAGTACTTTGGTTTAATTTTGGGATTTATTTGATGTAATAAGGCCATAGTGGATTACTTTATTTTACTTTTATTTACTATGTACGAATTTTTATCGAGTAAAGTCTAAGTAAATTTATTTAAAAACAAAGCCTAAACGTTTTGTCACCTAAATTAAAGAATTTTAATAATGAAATAAACTTGTTTTTAACTCAAGCCCAATCCAAAAACAATCTTTATTTCAAAACACAGTTTTTCCAAAGTAACAAAGGAATTTTGAACCGGTTTACATCGAGGAACATACCAGATCCGGTCAAGGCTCGTGGGCCGGGTTTGGGGTGTTTTAGCTTGGTATCAGAGCCTAGTTTTAAACTCTCGGACTGGGGTTTAAAGCCCACAATGTTTTAAAATTTAGGCCCAAATGAATTTTGAGAAAGTTTTAAAGCAGGTTTTCTGGCATGGCACCTAAGTCTCCGACCCGCAGTCCACCAGGTAAGTACCCCTATTTCTTGTGTGGATCATATGATAATTTGTAGAAGGGTAGAAATAGAATGGCACGTAGAATAGTATGATAAGTATTTGGAACCCTAGGACTAGTTTACCCCAACTATTACATAAGACTTAAATGCCTAATAAAACAAACCTGTGACTAAGTCGCCGAGTTAGGGTGTGGCAACCATTGTGCGCATGTCTAGGATTGGTATTCGGTGGGAGCTTGGTATTTAAGCAGTCCGCGTGACTCACCTCCTCTCCACTCGAATCCTACCTGGTCCGTAGCTTTGGTTCACCCTAACCAAGAGGACTTATTCATGGGCTAAACCCCTAACTAAAACCCGAAAGGGACTAGCCGTATTTTTATGGAAACCTTAGTTTTAAAAAAATTACTAAATTACCCTTTTGGTTTATAAAAGCTATTCCATAAAGTTTTTTCTGAAATATTCCTGAATTACGAAAATTACTAAAATACCCCTATTTGCAAAA
Source organism: Gossypium australe (assembly GCA_005393395.2). Lineage (NCBI taxonomy): Eukaryota > Viridiplantae > Streptophyta > Magnoliopsida > Malvales > Malvaceae > Gossypium > Gossypium australe. Next base: position 87,351,617 of record CM016618.1, on the reverse strand, counting down.
TTACTAAAATGCCCTTGGTTTAAAACAATTACCATATTACCCTCAATTTTAATAAAATTTTCTTACTTTGTAAAAGTATCCCCAAACCTCTATTTTATAAAAGTCCAAAATATCCCGATTTGGAAAATTTCTGAAATTACCCCTGGTTTACCACAATTACCAAAATGTTCCTGAATTTCAAATATTTTTGCAACATCACCGATTCGAAAAATAAATTCTCAAAAATAACCCTTAAGTTTTATAAATTTTGAAATACCCCGGAATTATTAAACTTTACAAATCTACTCTGGTTTATTACTGAAATACCCCCGAATTTCAAAAATTACCAAAATACCCTTATTGACAAAATCACCAAGGAACCTTATTTTGACAAATTACGAAAATACCCCTGTAGGGCAAATTACGATAATACCCCTAGGTAGTGGAAAAACAACAACAATGAAAACTACAACATTTCTCTGAATGAACGAAAGTTCATAATTGATGGATGAATGTATGAATGTAAAGACTGTGTGCATGTATGAATACGAAAGAACCACTCCTAAAATTCTTTTCATAAAACTTCTTCGCGGGTAATCAGTGAAACAATGACTAATCTATAAAATTTCTTAATCAGATTAAAGCGCAGTCGTTAGAATGAGTTCTAGAGGACGTGGTCATCGTGGACGTGGTCGAGGAAGAATGACTGTATCGGAACCCGTTAGATCGGGTCAAGGATCTGACAATGAGATACCACCGCCACCACCACCCCCAGCTGTTGGTGTTGAGCAGCAAGTTCAGATGGGGGATGACGCTGTGTCGCAGGCTGTACTGCGAGTTTTGGAAATGGTGGCTGGAGCAGGTGGAAATATGGGAGCTCGGAAATCTGTACCCGAGTGACTCCGAGCCAATGGGGCTGAGACGTTTCGTGGAGTATCTGGTGTAGCACCCAGCACAGCTGACTATTGGTTGGAAGCAACCGAGCGCATTATGGATGAGCTCGATCTGACCCCTGAGGAGAAGCTGAAAGGAATGGTGGCACTGCTACGCGATGAAGCGTATCAATGGTGGTTAACAGTTCGGGATGGTGCCACAGCTGAGGATCTGACCTGGGAATATGTTAAGGCGGCATATCAGAAAAAGTATGTCGGCACTCGGTATACTGATGAGCAAAGGAAGGCTTTTCTGAGGCTGGTTCAAGGGAACAAGTCAGTAGCAGAATACGAAGCTGAGTTTCTGAGGTTGAGCCGGTATGCTCGAGGCGTAGTGGCTATTGAGCATGAGCGATGTGTCTGGTTTGAGGATGGATTAAGGGATGACCTGAGGTTGTTGGTTGCTCCACATCAAGAGCGGGAGTTTTCTGCGTTAGTAGAGAAAGCTAAAATAGCGGAAGGGATTAAGGACACGGTGAAGCAGAACACTGATCGGAATAAGCAGAAAAGAGGTTTTGGATCGACTGGATCATCTGGGAATAAGAGGCCTAGAGTTGATGGGCCGCGAGGTCAGCAAGCTGGTACTGGAGGGCAATATCGTACTTGTGATCAGTGTGGGAAGAAACACTTAGGAGAGTGTTGGAAAAAGACTAGAGGATGCTTTAGATGTGGGTCCAAGGACCATATGATTAAGGACTGTCCAATGAGGCCAGAGGGGAATAAACCGATAGCTCAGAACGTCAATCAGGCTGGTAGAGGTGGTCAGCAGCCTCAGCGAGGTCGTGGTCCGAATGGCAGAGGTAATGGTACTGGCAGAGGACGTGGAACACAGGGCAGAGGTGCTGCTAATACTGAGGCAAGGCAGCCGGGTTTGGTTTATGCGGTTCGCCGTAGGGAAGAGGGAGACGCGCCGGACGTCATAACCTGTACGTTCTTTATTTTTGGCAAGCCCTATTTTGCTTTGATTGATGTGGGCTCGACCCATTCGTATGTTGCATGTAGAGTAGTTGAGACTCTAGACATAGTTTCTGAACTTTCTGATAGGGAGATGACTGTAGTAAGCCCACTAGGTCAAACTGTAGTGGTGAATAAGATCTTTCAGAAAGTGCCTTTAAAAATTCAAGGAATAGTATTTGCTGCCGATTTAATGGAACTTCCCTTTGGAGAATTCGACCTCATACTTGGTATGGACTGGCTAGTGGAACATCGGGCTGTGTTGGACTGTGCAGCTAAGCGAATGGAATTAAGGACCCCGGAGGGTGAGGTGGTCAGTATGATAGGAGAAAGAAGAAACTACTTGTCTCATGTAGTTTCGGCACTAAAGGCTGATAAGATGGTTCGGAAAGGATGTAAGGCGTTCCTAGCCTTTGTTAGTGCGTTAGATGGAAAGGAAAGGATGTTTTTCTGGAGGAATTACCTAGAATACCCCCGGATAGGGAGGTAGAGTTTGGAATTGACCTGCTGCCTGGTACAGCTCCTGTGTCAATTGCCCCGTACAGAATGGCACCAAAGGAGTTGGTGGAGCTCAAGGCTCAAATCCAAGAATTGCTGGATCGTGGGTTTATTCGACCCAGTGTGTCTCCGTGGGGAGCACCGGTCCTGTTCGTGAAGAAGAAGGACTGAACTATGCGCATGTGCATAGACTATCGTCAGTTGAACAAGCTGACCATCAAGAACAAGTATCCTTTGCCAAGGATTGATGACTTGTTCGATCAGCTTAAGGGGGCGGCAGTGTTCTCAAAGATCGACTTAAGGTCAAGATATCATCAGTTGAAAGTGAAGGAAGCAGATATCCATAAGACAGCCTTTCGGACAAGGTATGGGCATTTTGAGTTTGTTGTAATGTCGTTTGGATTGACGAACGCCCCAGCTGCGTTCATGGATATGATGAACTGAGTTTTCCAACCTTACTTGGATAGGTTTGTCGTTGTGTTCATCGACGATATCTTGGTGTACTCTAAGTTTGAAGAGGAGCATGATGAGCATCTCCGAGTTGTGCTGCAAGTATTGAGGGAGAAGAAGCTCTATGCCAAATTCAGCAAGTGTGAATTTTGGCTTAAAGAGGTTGCGTCCTTAGGACATGTGGTATCTGCAGAAGGAATAAGGGTGGATCCTAGGAAGATCGAAGCAGTGTTGGATTGGAAACCACCTAGGTCTGTGGCAGAGATTCGTAGTTTCTTGGGATTAGCAGGTTACTACAGAAGGTTTGTGGAAGGGTTCTCGTCAATAGCCGCGCCTTTGACGAAGTTATTGAGGAAGGAAGTACCTTTCGTGTGGGGAGATAAGCAGCAGGAGAGCTTTGAGAAGCTCAAGGGGGTTTTGACTGAAGCTCCAGTGTTAATTCAGCCGGAGGCAGGAAAGGATTTTGTGGTATACTGTGACGCTTCTCATACGGGATTAGGGTGTGTTCTAATGCAAGATGGAAAAGTAGTCGCTTATGCGTCTCAACAGTTAAGGCCGCATGAGGTTAACTACCCGACTCATGACTTGGAATTGGCGGCAGTGGTCTTTGCTCTGAAGGTGTGGAGGCACTATCTTTATGGAGAAAAGTCAGTGATCTACACAGACCACAAGAGTCTTAAGTATCTGTTGACTCAGAAGGAGTTGAACTTGAGACAGCGAAGGTGGGTGGAATTGCTGAAGGATTATGACTGTTCTACAGAGTATCATCCGGGCAAGGCGAACGTAGTGGCTGATGCCCTAAGTCGGAAGGTTGTGTCGGATCTGAGGGCGATGTTCGCACACTTGAGTCTGTATGAGGATGGAAGCCTGTTGGCAGAGTTGCAAGTCAAGCCGATGTGGTTAAATAAAGTGAAAGAGGGACAATTGGTTGATGATGAATTAAGTGTTAAGCTACAGCAAGTACAAAATAAGGAGTTGGAGGGTTATGATATTAATGACGAGGGAGTGTTGTGCTTCAAGGGTAAGGTCTGTATGCCTAAAGATCGGGAGTTAAGGCGGAAGATTCTTCAGGAGTCGCATAGTAGCCCCTATGCTATGCATCCTGGAGGAAGTAAGTTGTACCGAGATTTAAGGGAACAATTTTGGTGGCCTGGACTTAAGAAAGAAGTTACAGAATTTGTTGGCAAATGTCTGACGTGTCAGCAAGTTAAGGCTGAACACCAAGTTCCATCGGGATTACTTCAGCCAATCGAGATTCCGCAGTGGAAGTGGGAGAGAATTACCATGGACTTCGTTAGTGGGCTTCCCCTTACGCCTACTAAGAAGGACTCGGTATGGGTGGTAGTGGACTGATTGACTAAATTCGCGCATTTTATTCCGGTAAGGGTTGATTATTCCTTGCAAAGGTTGGCAAAGCTGTATGTGGCGGAGATTGTAAGGTTGCACGGAGTGCCGGTATCAATCATTTCGGATAGAGACCCAAGATTTACGTCTCGGTTTTAGAGGGCACTTCATCAAGCTTTAGGCACTAAGTTGGACTTCACTATGGCTTTTCATCCACAATCTGACGGGCAGTCTGAACGGGTAATCCAAGTGTTAGAGGATATGCTGAGAGGTTGTGTGATAGACTTCAGAGAAAGTTGGGAAGACTATTTGCCTCTAGCGGAATTTGCCTAGAACAACAGCTATCAGGCTAGTATTCGGATGGCACCGTATGAAACGTTGTATGGTCGGAAGTGTCGAACTCCTACGTGTTGGACGGAATTAGGAGAACATCGGGTTTTGGGTCCAGAGTTAGTGGCAGAATCTGAAGAGAAGGTTGAGATAATTCGTGCACGGTTGAAGGAAGCTTCTGATAGACAAAAGTCGTATGCAGATCTCAAATGGAAGGAAATAGAATTTGATGTGAGAGATCAAGTATTTCTTAAGGTTTCGCCTTGGAAGAAGGTGACGAGATTTGGTCGGAAAGGGAAGTTAAGCCCAAGGTTCATAGGGCCCTATCGAGTGTTAAAGCGAATTGGACCAGTGGCGTATCAGTTGGACTTGCCACCGGAGTTGAAGCAGATGTACGACGTATTCCATGTATCCATGCTACGTCGTTATCGTTCGGATCCATCTCATGTGGTTCCAGTTGAAGAAGTGGAGATAAGGCCGGATTTGTCCTACGAGGAAGAGCTGATTCAGATTCTAGAACGAGATGTGAAAGTGTTACGACGGAAATCAGTGCCTTTAGTCAAAGTACTATGGAGAAATCATTGATCGGAGGAAGCTTCGTGGGAGCCAGAAGAGGCAATGCGACAGCAATACCCTCATTTATTTTAGCCAGGTAATTTCGAGGACGAAATTATTTTTAAGGGGGGTAGAACTGTAACATCCTGAAAATGGGCCTATGCATTTTTTATTTAAGTATACGAAATGGCATGTCTTATGTGTTGTGAATGTATTATGAACATTTTTGGAAACTTGGAAATGTAAGGAAATGTCTTAGAAAATGCTAAGTTTTAAAGTTTAAAAGAGGAAACTAAGCCAAGGTGGCCTTAAGAAAATTTAAAAGAAGAAATTTGACACAAGAACGGGCTTGGAAAAGTGGCAAGGAGGCACCACTTAAAGCCCAGTAGGTGACGCCACAATCAAGGGGGAAGGAGCCTAGGTTCGAGTCACATGGGAAGCAAATAAAAGAGTTTTATTTTGCTGCAAGGAGCAAGGGAGTTGGAAGGCACCAAGGCACTTGGGGAAGAGTTTAATTCTCTTTAAAATTTGGCAAAAGGGTGTGATTAATTGTGGATTAATTCCTTTTATTTTTAATGGATAAAAGAAGAGATAATAGAAGGAATTGTTATTATTAAGCAAAGTGATAAAGGATGGCCAAGTAAGGGAGTCTTGGCCTTGTAATTTCGGCAATAGGAGGATAATAAGGCCATTATTCATTTTTTTTCTTCTTCCTACCTAGTCTCTGCCGAATTCTCTAGTAAGCTCTCTTCTCTTCTACTTTTTTTTGATAAGCCGAATAGTCCCTTCACAAAATCCACCATTGTCGATTCTCTAAGCCTCAACACCCTATCTTTTCTTTTCTTCATTAAAGCCGAATCTCTTTTGCACCCTATTCTCTTATTCTCTTCTCAAAGCCGAATATTGCTGAGGATTCAAGCAAAGGTGCTGTCGACTTTTGTACTAAGTGTAACATCCCCAAACCCGGCCCATTCATTACGACCGAATCTGGTTATGTCACTGGGGAAAGTCGGTTGAAAATCTTTCTAATTTAAGATAAAACATTGTAATTTGTTGAATTTTGGAAAACTTATCCATTGGAGCTTTTGAGTAAAACTTTATTATTAAAACTTATGCATTTTTAAAGCTTTAGTATATGAAAACCGGTTTGAATAAATAGGTTGCAACCCATAAATCATTTTCACCTAGCAACTTAAATTAAATAACCATAGTTAAAGTAATACCAAAATAATAGAATGGCCTTTATTACAAACCAATACTAACATGAAATACTCGAATCAATATTAAGCATAATATAATTAAACTTGATCTTCGGCATGGGCCACCTTGTCCTCTCCGATCCCGGTCCAGCTTTATGCACTACCTGAAACAGTTAAGGAAAAAGGTGAGTCACCAAGACTCAGTGTGCCACCCTTTTTCCCGGATTAGCAAAATATCATATACAAACATAAACATGATCATCATGCATCTCATTAATATGCACCCAACCTAACCATCCATAACACCTTTCTCTACCCCGTGTGGTACCAAACCACTGGTGGTGCCAAACCACTGGTGACGTATAGTCACAGATGTGATGCCAAATCACTGGAGGTGCCAAACCTCTGGTGTCCGCAGACACGATATCCGTCAATGTGGTGCCAAACCACTGGTGTCCCAAAGACACAAAGTGTGTTACCAAAACACTGGTGACCGAAGTCACAAATCAATTGATGGGGCCAACCCATCGTGTGATACCAAATCACTGGCGTCAATCCCTCAATACCGCCTTGTGGGGCCAACCCACTATGGTGCGAAACCACGGGGACGAGACGCTGAGGTGCCAAACCTCTGGAGGTGCCAAACCTCTGGTGACCCAAAGTTACAAAGTGTGTTACCAAAACACTGGTGCTCGTCAGCACAAAATATCACTGCCCCCTCCACTCATATCACCCATCATCATACCAACTCATGTATAGTATTCAAATCATGCAAACATGTTTAACGTTGCATCTCATAGCACATACATCATAAATCATGACATCACGTATCAATAACAGTACTCATAATGAAACGGACTTACCTGAATCCGTGCACATACCCCATAGGGTATCATAACACTCAACCATACTATTTCGGTTTTACCAATCAATCAGTTTATCAAACATATACAAAGCGAGAAGTGTGTTAGTTTACACACCTGGTTACTAATGCGACTATCAAATCCCGTAGATCAAGATCTAACGCACTAGATCCCCCTTCCTTAACACTTTTCGAGCACTAGCCACAACCCGAGATATGCGAGATCAAGCCTTCCCCTACAATCGGCCAAAACTAAACAACATAATCATGTTAATCAACCTCTAAGGGTATAATCGTAATTTTACCTACTAAGGGTATTTTCGTGAATTCACACCTATAATGGCCTTTCTGAAGGCCTAATGTTGCCACTAGCGACTCAGCTACCATTTTCGGTCGTACCGGACGATTGGGCCTAAAACCCGATTTCGGCCCATCCGGGCCCACATGCTCGTGTAGCCCACCTAGCACAGATCTAGCCACGTATATAAGTTCCACCTAGTCTAGTTCAACATATACTAAACAATCATACAATTTACTCATTTGGGCCCACGGGCCCATCGGGCCCACTTTGGCCCATCGTGGCCCAAGCAGCCCAACCCACAAGAATACTACTGATGGCCTCAACTATCGCGTCGAAGCCCCACACGTGCGCTCGCACGCTCGTGTGACTACTATTGCCGTGACCGGCACTTCGGCATTTGCCGCTCTACAACTAGAGTAGAGAGAGTTACACACCTGATAGGACTCTGGGGCTAATCCGCGCTCCGACCACTCTTGTGCCCAAACGCCCTCCAAGATGTGTTAACTCTCCTCCTGGAATGCTCTTTATATAGCTAGCTCTTCACCTTCATTCTTTGTGTCTTTCCGATGTGGGATCCCTTCGTCAGTAGAGTTTAAATTCAACTGAAACTCTTGCCGTCCAATCCGCAAAATAAATACTCCATTGCTTGTCATGAGATTCGAACCCAGGCTCCCTTGCAACATAATCCACGCTGCTAACCACTTGGCCACAAGCTCCTCTTGTGTCTTAAACCATGCGCAACTAAATATAAACTATGGGCCAAATTCTAAGGTCCAAGCAAAAAGAAACCAAAATGCAAAAGCCAAGACTTGAACCTTGGACCTCCTTCCTTCCTTGTGGCGTCACCCCCTTGTCTCTTATGTGGCGTCACTTTGCCACTACACCACACACTCCACTTGTGTTATTTTCTCCATATTTTATTCTTAAGGCCTATCTGCCAACTTCCAGGGTTTTTTTTCACCTAAAACCAAAATTTCCCCAAAGCCAATATTTGATCCCGGGACTTCATAGAAGCCCTCTAACCTTCCAAAATCACTTATCCAATGGGTCTAACTAGCATTTAAGCCAATCTCTTGTTCTCCAAAAATTTAAACGCTACTACGCCTAAGGCCCATTGGGCTCAATTCTCCTAGGCCCAATTTTGGGATGTTACACTAAGGGTAAGGGCCAGTCATCATTCGGTTTTTATTCTTTTTCTTTTAAGATTTGCCGAAAACTAGGACTAATCCCATTAATATCTTGGTTGCCGGAATTTGGAAGGATCATTCGGGATTTGCTAGTGTCGACTACAAGGAAGGTGAAGTTCTTTTCCCGAAGGTACACCATAGGCCGCATGTTCCCTAGCTATTCGGTGAGTTTTGGGATTTAAAAGCAAGGTAAGTACATATATGTACATTCGGCCAAAGGTCTATTTCATAATTAAGATTCATTCAAAAATCAAAACTAACTAACTCAGTAATTTAGTGCTAGCCGATTTCAAGGAAGAGAGATTTTGGAATTTCGGGATTTGAATAATCATCAAATCGGCACCAAAGGTAAGTTTTAAGTGTACAAATCCTACTAGGATTTGGTTTTATAGCCGAATAGGCTTTATGCTAACATATTAAGGTTGGCCGAATGTAGGAATTGAGATCTAAGGCATTAGATCAAGCTTTTCGGGATTAAGTGAACTGCTAAGTGTATCAGGTGTGTACCCTACCCTAAGTTTTAATATGTTCATGGCTATGTTTTAAATTGAATGTGTTAATATGAATGTGAAAGTATGGCTAAAGTACCATGCTATGGTACAAAAGTACTCAGGTACGTTTCCTACTTCTACTAGGATTATGAATATATGTTATTTTTAACATGTGAAAAGTGATAAGAATGTGAATTAAGGAATGATATGCATGATATGTATGATAGGGGCATATGGGATGTTATATAAAAAGGGGAAGTGAATGTGGTGACCTAAGACCACAATATCTGAATGTGGTGACCTAAGACCACGATATCTGAATGTGGTGTCTCTTGACACAAAATATGTATCTGGTGGCTCTGCCACGAATTTTATAAGGGCGATGAGCACGTCGACTGCAACGACTACCTTCAATGGTGTGTAGCGGATAGAGGGTTGACTTAGTAGTCCCCACAGTGTGCAGGTTGGTATGGGTGATGTGTAGCGGATGGCATCTAGGCTTGGGTTCGGGTTGCATCATATTGTTTAAATGATATATGTACATGTATGATTTGAAATGCCTAATTTTATTAAGACTTAGTGTTTGTGTACACATTGAGTCTGTATGACTCACCCCATTGTGGGAACCTTTTTCAGGTGACGATCAGTAATGGACCGGGTCGGCAAGAGTTTAAAGGTGGCTATGCACAGCAAGGAATTTATTTAATTTGGATTTTTATTTTACTTTAAGTACTTTGGTTTAATTTTGGGATTTATTTGATGTAATAAGGCCATAGTGGATTACTTTATTTTACTTTTATTTACTATGTACGAATTTTTATCAAGTAAAGTCTAAGTAAATTTATTTAAAAACAAAGCCTAAACGTTTTGTCACCTAAAGTAAAGGATTTTAATAATGAAATAAACTTGTTTTCAACTCAAGCCCAACCCAAAAACAATCTTTATTTCAAAACACACAGTTTTTCCAAAGTAACAAAGGAATTTTGAACCGGTTTACATCGAGGAACATACCAGATCCGGTCAAGGCTCGTGGGCCGGGTTTGGGGTGTTTCACAGACAATGCATTGAATTTGAATAACAGCACGATAGCAGATGTCTGTAGTCAATTCAACATCAGACACCACAACTCATCTCCGTACCGTCCAAAAATGAATGGGGCAGTGGAAGCAGCCAATAAAAAAATTAAGAAGATAGTGGGGAAGATGACCGAGACTTACAAGGATTGGTATGAGAAATTACCATCTGCACTTTATGCTTACTGAATGTCCGTCAGAACTTCTACTAGGGCAACACCTTTCTCGTTGGTCTATGGGATGGAGGCAATCCTACCTATTGAAGTGGAAATACCTTCTCTTCGAGTTTTGACAAAAATAAAGCTGAATGAAGCTGAATGGATCCAGACTCCTACGATCAATTGAACTTAATTGAAGAGAAGAGGCTAAGGGTTATTCGTCACGGTCAGATGTACCAAAAACGAATGATGCGAGCCTATGATAAAAAAGTTCGCCCAAAAGAGTTTCACGAGGGAGACCTGGTACTGAAAAAAAATCATTCCCATACAAAAGGATTTTAGAGGAAAATGGATGCCAAATTGGGAATGACCATACGTGGTGAAGAAGGCTTTCTCTAGAGATGCCCTGATTCTGACTGAAATGGATGGGAAAAGCTTACCCAATCCCGTGAATTCAAATTCAGTCAAAAAATGCTTTGCTTGAAAAGGCTAAGGCGAAAACCCGCAAAGGGTGCCTTGACCAAAAAAAAAACGGAGAGGCCAAGGTGAAAACCCGCAAAGGGCGCTTTAAGACCAAAGCGGTTTTGAGTTGAAAACCCGAAAAGGGCGGCTCAAATTTTAAATGGACACGCAGTGATCTTGCTATACTGGAATCAACAAGAAAGGAAATGTGTCGCATATTGAGGCACCAACAAAGCACTTTGAATCTACTAAACACATGCTAAACCCAAAATAGTCTTCATGAAGTTTGTATGTAGAAGCCCAATCAATGATATCTAAGGCATCTAACCTCTTTTCCTTTTCTCAAAGAGACATGTTCTTTGACAGTTTTTCTTGTATTTTTGATAATTCATTTGACTCTTTTTGAAATCAATTCATTGCTACATGTTGCATTGAAATACTGATTGATGAACTAATGATTTCACAAAAGAGGTTCTGCATATTACTTTGGAAATTTCTAGATAAAACAGGAGACCGAAACAAGACAATTGTTTAAAATTTCCACGTGTACAGATTGGAGATACAGGAGGAAGAAGAGCCTTAATAGGGACTATTTCTCTGAATTCTCTGTCCAGTCCAACGGTTGTGACGGAGATAAAAAATATATATCATCGGGTCATGGTATGACATGCCAATTTTTGATAGGAAAGGATTCGAAAAACCCAAAGTTGTAGGGGAATGAACCGAAGTTGAAACAAGTCCTATGTTCTTTAAGTCACAATAAGGATAGGAAAAAAAAAAGAGTTGTAGTTCCCAGTGGATGGTTTAAAGTTGATATACGACTTACATCCCTAGGACTCATGGGCCTTAAAATTGTCACAAGGGCAAAATGTTTAAGCAAAAAATGATGCTTCGAGAGGAATGAATACAAAACCTTGAAGGATAAATAAGTGATAACGCCTTGAATAGGAATCATACTCATAGCATTGTCGCATCATAACATGTCTAAATAGGAACATTTGACTCATTTTGATCATGGCATCTTAGTTACTAGGCATAAGCATATACCCATTCTACAGGTTATGTCCTTGAAAGGACAGTGTAGTATGGAGCAGATTGAAGATAGAAAGTCTGGCAATCCTGATGTTTCAGGAGCAGATTAAAGATAGCAAGTCTGGCAGTCCTGATGTTTCAGGAGCAGATTGAAAACAGCAAGTCTGGCATCCTGATGTTTCAGGAGCAGATTGAAGAAAGCAAATCTGGCATCCTGATGTTTCAGGAGCAGATTGAAGATAGAAAGTCTGGCAATCCTGATGTTTCAGGAGCAGATTGAAGATAGCAAGTCTGGTAGTCCTGATGTTTCAGGAGCAGATTGAAGATAACAAGTCTGACATTCTTGATGTTTCAGGAGCAGATTGAAAATAGCAAGTCTAGCATCCTGATGTTTCAAAAGCAGATTGAAGATAGCAAGTCTGGCAGTCCTGATGTTTCAGGAGCAGGTTGAATGAAGCAAGTCTGGCAGTCCTGATGTTTCAGGAGCAGATTGAAAATAGCAAGTCTGACATCCTGATGTTTCAGGAGCAGATTGAAGAAAGCAAATCTGGCAGTCCTGATGTTTCAGGAGCAGATTGAAGATAGAAAGTCTGGCAATCCTGATATTTTAGGAGCAGATTGAAGACAGCAAATCTGGCAGTCCTGATGCTTCAGGAGCATATTAAAGATAGCAAATCTGGCAATCTTGATGTTTCAAGAGCAGATTGAAGATAGAAAGTCTGGCAATCCTGATGTTTCAGGAGCAGACTGAAGACAACAAACCTTATCCCCTTTGAAATTACAGTAGAGCAATGGGTCAAAACGAGGCCGCACGAAGAACAGAAGCACCAAAGAAGTCAAAACTCGGTGAGACCTGACAAAATTGGCTCTTTTAAAGTCTTTGCTCAATTCTCGTTACACGACAACGAGCAAAGAGGGGCAGCTGTAATAGCCAATTTTGGCCCAGAAAAAAAACAAACTAAAACCCAAACCCGGAGCCCAATTGCTAAACCATTAAAACCCATTAAACCTACCCAACTAAGCCCAATCTATACAGACCCAAAACTAAAAAAATTTTCAGAACCCTAGGGTTCCTTCTGGTTGGCCAGCGCCGCATGCCTCCTGGCCTGCCTCCACGCAAGCCTCAACCGCCTCGCCTCGCCTGACAACCTTCACTACGCACACCAACCGACGACCTTCGCACGCCTCTGCCATCACCCATACCCTGCAAAAAGAAAACAACACAGCTAACAAGAAAATGGCAAACACAACCAAAAAACAAGATGAAAAAGAAGGCAAATAAAAAAACCAGTAAATCGGTTAAATAAACGGAAGCAAATCAATTTTGTAAAACCCCCTTAGTTACGTACACTTCACAATCAATCAGAAATCAAAAAGTAGAAAAATAGAAGGTTGATTCTAACCCTTCCGTGTTCGTTTTACACTATACTGTTACTTTTGTTTTTCTTTGTTCTTACACTGTTTTCTTAATATTCACCAACAATAATCAGAAAGAAAGGAGGGTACATTTTCAGTCCATTTTCAGTCTATTTTCATTTCAAATACACGTTGTCTATACAGAGAAATAAAAAAAAATAGAAAAGTTCTTACCTTTTCGTAGGTTCAGGGTCCCGAATCCAAAGGTTTTTTTTTCGGTTTGTTTTGCAATTTGAGTGAGGGTTTTGAGAGTTTAAAGTTTAGATCTGGGTTAGAAAGGGTTTACCTGGGTTTGCTCCCTGAATCGCGGCAGCGGCGGAGGTGCATTAAGCACCGATGAAACCTTTAGGTCGGCTGGAGAAGAGAAAAAAGTTGAGAGAGTGAGGAGATTTTCTTTTCTTTATCTGTTTTGAAAAATGGCAGATTGGGTAGCTGTTAAGGCATTTTTTTTTGTTTATATCTTTGGCTAAAACTACAGCGTTTTGGGCTGTGAGATTTGTGTTCGAAACGGCGTCGTTTCATGATAACCCGGCGACCCAACCCGACTTTGGCGTAGATCCGCGTGTTTTTACCTTCGGGGATATTTGCGCGTTTAATCCTCGTTGTTTGTGGTGCTATTGGATTAGACTTGTTATTTATCTCTTTATTTTTTAAAATTTACCTCTGTAATCTAAACACATTTTCAATTTAGCCCTCCTAAACGCGGCGTTTTGGCCAGCTGAAATATTTTCGATTTTAATCCCTTTAATTTACTCGCATTGTATTTTAACCCTTTTAGATTTCATTTTTGATTTATTGCCTTTTAGCCCTCTAATTTCGTTCTGATTTTCAATATAATCCTTAGATTATTCAGTTAATTATCTGTATATTGATTTCTTTAATTATTCTTTTAATCAATATTTAATATAAAATATTTTAAATTGTTTTAGCTATTATTTATTTTATTTACATGTTATTTTCATTGGTTCTATATATATACTTTTTATATATACATATTATTTATATTAAACTATCTTTATGTATATATTTTGTATTATTCTATATATAAATATATCTGTTGTGTGTATAATTTATTTTTTTCAAAATTATATTTACTTATTCTATACATGTTTATATATTATTATTTTTATATGTACATTATTTTATACTAAGTTTCTTTTCTTTATTTACATATATTACTCAAATTGACACGTGTTATTTGCTTATTATTTTTAAATATGCTATATTTAAGTTTAATTCGTTTTCACTTCTCTATATTTTTAGCTTTCTTTATTTCTTAATTAATAATGTTGGTATTTTCAAAATAAGAGTTGTGAGATTATTGATTTTATGTTGAATTGTATATTCATATTATTATTCTTGTCATCCATTTATATAAATGTTGTATTCGCATATCATTCTTTCGTATTATATTACTGTTTCTCATTATTCAATAAAAGCATTTTGAGTCGTTTTTTTTTTTCAAATAACTTATTTAAAGTTTCAAAACAATGTAATATTCGTGCGTTTGGAAATTCGAAGAAATCGTGCCAAATCGTGCTGGGTGTAGTTTTTTGTTTGTCCAATTAATCAAATACCCTTTTAAAATGTCAACACATGTGCTTGGAGAATTTGTGGATGATCTTGAATTCGAGGAATCAGATTGTCGTATCCAATCGTGCTGGATGTGATACTCTATTCCTTCGGAATAAGGAAATCTCAATATTCAATCAAGTTATTTAACATTATAAAAAAAAAAGGAACAGAATTTCAAAATCTTTTCAAACTTTTCAACATTAGGACATCAATTAATCAATTTGGTACCAATTTTGGGCGTTGCGAGGGTGCTAATCCTTCCTCGCACGTAACCAACTCCCGAACCTATTTTCTCGAATATACATAGACCAAAAATACCGTTTAGTAAACCGAAACGTTTCATTAAAACAAAGGTGATCCGAACACACCTGATAAAAGACCGGTGGCGACTCCCGTTTTTATTTTCATTTTCAAAACCAAGTCGATTCCCGCCGTTTTCAAAAAAATGGTTACGACAAATGGAATTAGGTGAATTTAGAGTTCCAAAATCTTAAAATTGACTGAAAAACTTAGTAATTTTCATGGTTTTAGTTTAATGAAAATCTCTTTAATTTGCTTAGTTTAATTTTAGCTGTAATTATAATTTATTTTTCTTGATCCAGATTTAATAAAATTGAATAGTTAGTACTTAACTGTTAAAATTTAATCTTTATGGGATGGTATATTTTTTATTACTTAATTACTTAATTCGACATGTGCATTTATATATCCAGCTCTAGTCATTACTAGAATTTTATGTTGTTGTTTCCTTTATACCAAGGGCCAATAGCTATGCTGATTCCAAAGAGCTAGAAGATCCCGGTAGAAGTCAAATTCCATCCAAGAATATCCTTGCCCCTGCGAAAAGTGGAAGTTGAGATAGCATTTAGAACACTTGGAGAGGTGAGTTTTTCTTCATTGAATTTAAATGGTTAGCAATGAATGATCGAAGGGAATTGAGCCCGACCAATTTTCGTCCCAAAGATTAACAGAGGTACCATCCTTGACGATCCATTTGAAGCATCCCCAAAGTAACCTTGAATGCTTTTGAGAGCATTCCAAGTGATAGAGGGCTGTGAGGAATGTGAAAGTTCTTGAAGATACTTTAATTTTAGAATTTTAGCCCAAAAAGATTTAGAGTTGTGTAATAATCTCTAGCATAATTTGATAAGTTGAGAGATCTCATATGTGAAATCTCTAGTTCCTCTAACCTTTTAGGTTTTGTGATAATCAACCGATTGATTCTATATAATTTAAATAAAATTGTTGTTGATTTGATTGATTGTAGAATAGATACTAATAGGAAGCTTTGACCAGTACGAAATATTTTTAAATTTTAAAAAATAAAAATAGAAAAAAATAGAAAGTATTTTAATAAATCAAAGGTAGCCTAAGTGTTGAAAATTTAAATGATGGAACTTTTAATGTTAAATTAGGGATAAGTCACCAACTAGTGCTGAGTGTGAACTTTCAAGTAGAGAATGGATATTTGAACATTGGAAAGGATGGGCAGCCACAAGCTTCGAAAATGAATTATAAAATGAATATGAAATATACAAAAAAAAAATTGATGTTATTCTTAACTTGTAAGTGGATTAGATGTATATGCAAAAAGAGAAAAGGAAACTAATTGTAAGGTGTAGTGTAATAGTTGCTCACCTCATCCCTTAATCATGTGATCAAAAATTTGATCCTCATTCGTAAGAGTTTAACCTTTGAAATATCCTCTAGTGCTTAATAAGTGAACGCCAGAAAGGGGAGGAAGATATGAATATGAAACAAAAGGTCAACAGACCTAGCTCTATGATTACTATGCATATTTATAGACTTCTTTCTCTCTGCCTTGGGTTGATTGAGCAGGTGCTCAAATCTTCATTTTCAAATTAAACGAGTTAGAAAAACCAAGTTACATAAATTGAAATTTAGGTACTAAATTTTAAAAGTTTGACAGGTATAAGAATTGGAGTATAATTATACGTTATATTTATTGAAGACTATGCTGAAACTTCTAGGGAGGTGGTTGCATGGAAAATTTGCAATCAACAACTCTAATAAACTGTTTGGGTATTGAATATGGAATTAGTCTATCCAGTTGTGTTACTTTATGAATGCCAGAGAAATTTTCCACGCCCTTGCCTTCAAGGGCACACAGAGAAATGAAGGCAGCCACGATTAGTTTTACATTAAATTGTACCCACATAAGGTCAGAGTTGTGCACTCTCTCATGTTCTATTGATCCCTTGTGGGTAAACTTGATTTGGGGAAGATTACTTTTCAAGAACGTAATTGAAAGAAATTATAGGATAAACGAGTTTTTTTAGTTGATAAGCTTTTAACTCCATTTTACGAATAATCAACAAAAGAGAAAGGAAAGGGTCTACGCTGCAATAAAGATGATTAATAAGGAAAGAGTCTATGCTGACCTAACTCATAAACATGATTGGTGGTTCCCATTTAAACCAACTTTGAATCTTCAAATAAGCTTTGCTATAAATATGAAACCAATATTTTTATTCAAGCAATAGCCGAGGAAAAAACCACAGGTCATGGGTTTGGATCGTATGTGTAAGGAGTTTGCTCTGCTTTCACTTAAGTTAACAATTATAGCAACCTGGGTAGCAGCGCAACCAAAACCGGAGTGCCAAAGCAACTGCGGGGATATCAGCATCCCTTATCCTTTTGGAACAGGCAATGGGTGCAACATCAGCAGCAACTTTTTCATTCGTTGCGACACCACTTCCAACCCCCCAAAAGCATTCTTAAGTTCCACTGATATTGAAGTTCTCCATGTCGTAACCATTTTTGGAGAAAACGGAAATCGACCTTGGGTTTTGAAAATGGATAAAACGGGAGTCGCCACCGACCTTTTATCAGCTGTGATCGGATCACCTTTGTTTTAATAAAACTTTTTGGTTTACTAAAACGGGGTTTTTGGTCTACGAACATTTGAGAAAATAAGTCCGGGAGTCAGTTACGTACGAGGAAGGATTAGCACCCTCGTCACGCCCAAAATTGGTACCAAATCGATTAATCGATGTCCTAATATCGAAAAGTTTGAAATGATTTTCGAAATCTTGTTCTTTTTATGGCTTTTAGACGACTTGGTTGAATATCGAGTTTCCCTTATTTTAAAGGAATAGAGTTTCACATCCAGCACGATTGGAAACGATAATCTAAGTCCTTGAATCCAAGATCATCTCCGAAATTCTCCAAACGCACATTTTGAAATTTTGGAAAGGATATTTGCTCATTCAGTCGTACAAAAAGAAAACACACCCAGCACGATTGGGCACGATCTTTTCGAACTTCCCAACGCGCAAATATCACCTTATTTGAAAAAGGAAACAAAACTTGAAAGGTTATCCACTTGTTTTGGTCAAACGAAAAAGTCACACCTAGCACGATTGGGCATGGAGTTTTGAATTCCCAAACTCATGAACGTTACCTTTGTATGAATTAAAAAAATGTTGGATTACGATTTAAAACCATTGATCCACATGAAATGACGGAGACGAGAAATTAACAACCATGATGATAAGAAGATGCAATAATGAAACAAAAGTAAAAAGATAAAAATAATAACGATAAAAAAAATAAAATAAAAATAAAAAAGAAAATAAAAATATTAGTAATGATAGTGACGATAATATACAATTATAATAATGTAATAATAATAATAATAATAATAATATAATATAATAATAATAAATAATATAATAATAATAATATAATAATAATAATAATACGCACCATATATAGTATACTAACATAATAATAATAATAATAATAGCAAACATAATACACAATACATAATACATGCAATATACTTAATATAAATATAACGATAATAAGAATATATAATAGTACAATTAATAAAAAGAGTAACATAGTGATAATAATAGTAATAATAGAAAATATGTACAATAATGATAATGATAATGTTAATAATAGTAATAATAATAAAATAATATAAAATGTACAACATACTATATATACTATAATAATGACAATAATAATAATAATAATAATAATAATATATAATAATAGTAATAATACTAATAAATATAAAGTAAATAATAATAAATAATAATAAAATAAAAGGATCGAATTGGAAAAAAACATGGTTTTGGGGTCGGTTTGAATAAAGTAAAAAAGGGAGGACCTGCTAGAAATGCGCGCGAAAACCTGGAGGGCTTAAAACAGCAATAATCCCTCTTATTGAAACGTGCACTTGTCTGGGGACTAGATTGAATTGTGGAACAAAATTCAGGGCAAAATTCGAAGTGAAGAATGCTTGATCGCGAAGACAAAAGGCGGAGGGGCTAAATGCGCAATTAGCCCCTCCTAAGAGAAAACACGCGGACCCTGTGCTGCATGGGTCGGGTCGCCTGCGGGTCGCCTAATACGGCGCCGTTTTGGGGGCCATTGACACAGGCCCCAAACGACGCCGTTTGGCCTCTTTATAAAAACAAATTTTCTTCTTTTTTTTTTTTATTTCTGCTGCAACTAAAAAAAAGGGGGGCATCCCCTTTTCTCTGCTAGGGTTTCCGCCCTAAGCCCGCGCCACCGTTCAAATGTCTCCGGCCGCCGTCACCGGCCACCGCAAGCGGTGGCCGAAACTCGTAAAACAAGTAAGTTTTCTCCCTTTTTTATTTATTTATTGTTGTTCTTTTATATATTATATATATTTATGAATAAAAGATTCGAAATGAAAAAGAAAAAAAGAAAGAGAAAAAAACAAAAACCTTCGACTATTCAGATCTAACTCCTGTTTCAGATTTTTGTGATTGACTTTTGATGCCTTGAATCTGTTTCTTTGCTTTTATTGCCCATGAAAAAAGGTCCCCCTTTACAGTTTGATACTCGGTTTATATAACCGATTTTTTTGAAATAAAACAATATAATTTGTGTTTTTTTTGTGTGCTGCTGTGGTTTCGTCTTGTTCTGCAGGTGGATGGCCGACAACGGGAAGTGGAGGCTTGCGAGGCGCACTTTGGCGACAGGGATGACGCGCGTGGAAGCTGTCATGCGACGCACCAGTGGGGGGTATGCGGCGCTGATTGTTTTAGGGTTTCAAAACCCTAAATTATTCTGAATGGATCTTAATGTTTTGGGCCTTCAGATTTGGGTCAAAATTGGGTTAGGGGTTGTTTTAGCTGGGTCATTTTGTAATTGGGTTTTGGGCCCTGGGTTAAAGACCCGGGCCAAAAATTGGTGATTACAGCTGCCCCTCTTGCTGCATTGTCGTGAAACGATAATAGAGCAAGACAATAGAAACCAATTTTGCCCGGTCTTGGCAAGCCTTGTCTTGTTGTCCATGTCTTCTTTAAACAGCTTCAAACTCAACCATGTCTTCTTTAAACAGCTTCAAACTCAACTGTGATTCGTCGCTTTGATCCACTTCACCGTTTCGTTATATCTTTATGGAGATAACATTTCCTATTCCATTGCTTCTTCAAGGGCACAGTGGCTAGTGCCTTGATCGGCTTCGATGATTTCAGGGCTTTGACCTTCTCCGTCGGGACTTCGAGGAAAAAATCTGAATTTTTCAAACTGCTTCCTTACTATCTTCAGGGAGACCTCGATCTTCATTCTATTCCACTGCTACTTCTTTCCATTGCTTCTTCAAGGGCACAGTGGCTAGTGCCTTGATCGGCTTCGATGTGATTTCAGGGCTTTGACCTTCTCCGTCGGGACTTCGAGGAAATAAATCTGAATTTTTCAAACTGCTTCCTTACTATCTTCAGGGAGACCTCGATCTTCATTCTATTCCACTGCTACTTCTGAGAGATATAGCCCATAGCTTCATCTTGCTCTTGTTCAATCTGCTTTGTCCACTGGAACTTCTTCGTCTGACTTGCTCAAGGCGACTTCAGTCTTCCATTTGTAAGTACCTCCGCGTGTGACCCGAGGTTCAACCACACTCTCCTGAGTTTTTTTTTAAAACAACAGAAATTGAAAAGTAGAAATTGAAAATACCTCGGCGTACAACCTGATGCATCAACTCACCTCTCACAATATGAGTTGATATTTTGAAAAGAAGAAAAAAAAAGACACCTCAGGGTGTGACCCGAGGCTCAACTCACCTCTCTTTGAATATGAGTTGATATTTTGAACAGAAATTAAAAGACACCTCAGGGTGTGACCCGAGGCTCAACTCACCTCTCTCTGATATGAGTTGATATTTTGAAAAAGAAATTAAAAGACACCTCAGGGTGTGGCCCGAGGCTCACCTCACCTCTCTTTGATATGAGTTGATATTTTGGAAGAAATTAAAAGACACCTCAGGGTGTGGCTCGAGGCTTAACTCACCTCTCTCTGATATGAGTTGATATTTTGAAAAGAAATTAAATGACACCTCAGGGTGTGACCCGAGGCTCAACTCACCTCTCTCTGATATGAGTTGATATTTGGAAAGAAATTAAAAGACACCTCAGGGTGTGGCTCGAGGCTTAACTCACCTCTCTCTGATATGAGTTGATATTTTGAAAAGAAATTAAATGACACCTCAGGGTGTGACCCGAGGCTCAACTCACCTCTCTCTGATATGAGTTGATATTTTGGAAGAAATTAAAAGACACCTCAGGGTGTGGCCCGAGCTCAACTCACCTCTCTCTGAATATGAGTTGATATTTTGAAAAGAAATTAAAGGACACCTCAGGGTGTGACCCGAGGCTCAACTCACCTCTCTCTGATATGAGTGATATTTTGGAAGAAATTAAAAGACACCTCAGGGTGTGGCCCGAGGCTCAACTCACCTCTCTCTGATATGAGTTGATATTTAGAAAGAAATTAAAAGACACCTCAGGGTGTGGCCCGAGGCTCAACTCACCTCTCTCTGATATGAGTTGATATTTTGAAAAGAAATTAAAAGACACCTCAGGTATGACCCGAGGCTCAACTCACCTCTCTCTGAATATGAGTTGATATTTTGAAAAGAACTTAAAAGACACCTCGGGGTGTGGTCCGAGGCTCAACTCACCTCTCTCTGATATGAGTTGATATTTTGAAAAGAAATTAAAAGACACTCAGGGTATGACCCGGGCTCAACTCACCTCTCTCTGAATATGAGTTGATTTTGAAAAGATATTAAAGGACACCTCAGGGTGTGACCCGAGGCTCAACTCACCTCTCTCTGATATGAGTTGATATTTTGAAAAGAAATTAAAAGACACCTCAGGGTGTGGCCCGAGGCTCAACTCACTTCTCTCTGAATATGAGTTGATCTTTAGAAAAGAAATTAAAAGACACCTCAGGGTGTGGCCCGAGGCTCAACTCACCTCTCTCTGATATGAGTTGATTTTGAAAAGAAATTAAAAGACACCTCGGGGTGTGGTCCGAGGCTCAACTCACCTCTCTCTGATATGAGTTGATATTTTGAAAAGAATTAAAAGACACCTCAGGGTATGGCCCGGGGCTCAACTCACCTCTCTCTGAATATGAGTTGATATTTTGAAAAGATATTAAAGGACACCTCAGGGTGTGACCCGAGGCTCAACTCACCTCTCTCTGATATGAGTTGATATTTTGGAAAGAAATTAAAAGACACCTCAGGGTGTGGCCCGAGGCTCAACTCACTTCTCTCTGAATATGAGTGATCAGAATCTTAAAAACATATCATCTGGTGGGACTCGGATGTCTTCTTTCTCCTTGGTTTAGTGCTACCATCATCAAGACTTCTTGCTTTACTGGCGTACCTGTATGTGTCGTGTGATGATGTCACGATATGCATGTGTTTGTCCTAAATGCCTACATGATTATGCCATGTTGGGTTTGTTTGTCATGTATCTCTTCTTGTTACGACTATCATGATGACCTGCATTCACTGCTTCGACTCTTGTCTTTCCTCAGGCTTGATACCCGCCTTCAGGAATAATCTGTGTTTCTCGTATATTACCCTTTTGCCCCCACTGTAGCTTCAGGGTTCATCTCATTGTGACCCGGGGACGTAGGATTTGAATATCCTCCATTTGTCCCACTGCGACTCTAAAACATAGGATTTGTTTTCTTCAACCTACCCTCTTGTTATTCAACGATACAGGATCTGTATCAGCTTCCTTCCAACGATCACTCTTTAGGTGACCCAACCAGATGTATATGCGTGATGCTTGCATGAATGCAGAATGTCATGTCTTTTCAAGAATGATCCTGGTTTTGCACTTGGGTTAACAATGCCCATTTTCGTCAGGATTGTGTCACTGACACGGTACCTTGTCATTTTGTTTAATCAACATAATTTGGACTCAGATATTTCCAATCCCTTAAACTCGGTGAATCTTAAACAATAATCTTATTTCAGATTCCTGTATTGTTTAGAGGTTTCCAGAGTAATATGCGAAACTCCTTTCATGAAAGTATTATTAGTCCAATAATCGTCATTTCAATGCAAAATACTTGAAAAGGACCATAATGACGGATTTATTGGGAGCATAGCTCGAATTAAACAAGTTAATCAAAGCTAGCGTATGCAATGAAATAGAAATTTATTTAGAGTGTATTTTGAAAAGACAAAGACAGTTGACTCAAAAATGGGTGAAATGGAAACTAGGTGCCCTAGATATCGCAGCTTGAGCTTCTCTGTTCTAACTTCTTGAGGACCTTTCTAAACTCAATATGTGTTTGGGGATCTGGAGTACTTTGTCGATGCCCCAAGGCGCAACATTCCTTTTCATTGTTATTTCAAGCGTGGCAAGACTACTGTATGCCCCATCAAAATTTGAGTTGCCCTTTTTTGGGTTTTCAACTCAAACCCACCTTTGGTCTCGAAGTGCCCTTTGCGGGTTTTCACTTTGGCCTCTCCTTTTTCTTCTTTTTTCTTCTTCTTTTTCTTCCTCTTTTTTTTCTTTTTTTTTGCGCTTTTGTTTTTTTTTCTTTTTTTTTTTGAATTCACCAGATTGGACAGGTCCTTGTCACCTACCTTAGACAATATCTTTGTTTCCCTATGACAGGCCTTCTTTGCTACCTAAAGTCTTTCCTGGCTTGGCATCTTCTTTCTTCTGAAGTTCTTGTTGCATGGAGAGGATCTTCTTCAAAACCCTGTCATGAAGTTTTCTAAGGCGATCTTTTTTGTTAAAACTTACTTCATCTGATCGTGGCGGACATCTCTCAACATCTTCTCTACACATTCACTTGATCATATCGGGATCCATTTCGCCTCACCCAATTTGGGCTTGGCCCGTGCCCCGGAAACGTGTTGCCCCAGCAGAGGTCCTGGGAAAGGGTACGTAACTTCTATATGCCAACATTTACAAGTTTAGGTTATTTTCCTAACAATCTTTGTTTTGTTGCCCCCTTTTTTTATATATATATATATTTTTTTTTTATTTTTTTTTTTTATTTTTATTTTTTTATTTTTTATTTTTTTATTTTTTTATTTTTTAGGGTCTAATGATTATGACTTTGTGCTATTGGCACATGAAGTGACCCTCACCCTCTTAGTAAAGAGATCAACTTCCACAAACTAATCGATGCGGACCAGAAGCTTTCGAGATTGGCTTGATAACGTCCATGCCCCGTGGAGAAAAGGAAAGAGGCACATAAGTTCTGTCCTCCTCGATTTGGCGTTTGATGCAATTTTCCTTTCTGAGCATACCATCAGCATGTGGTCTTCAAATATCCTTATGGGCTTCTTCTGCGACTTCCTTAGCCTTTGACAATACTCGTGCCTTAGTAGTCCCTATGCGTCTTAACGTGATCACACGAAAATATCTTTGAACTCTTGAGGATAATTCAATGATTCCTTGCCTTGTTCCTGCGGGAAGCTAAGCTTCTATCTTCATCTCCTTGTAGTGTTTGCTGGCACTTCGTAAGCTGGGATCTACCATTCTTGACAATTTAGGAAACAAGTTGCAATCTCTGTCATCTTCCAAGTTCTTAGATCCTCTAGACATATCTCTCTAAAGGGAGTCAGTAACAGTGTCGCTCATGTCATTGATATCCGGGGACCCATTGTGAGCTTGGAGGTAGAAAATTAAAAGCATGATATGAAAATGAAACGATGTAGAGTATGAAATGCGAGGAGTGAAAATAAAGATGCATTTTATTAAAATAACAATTCTGGAAACAAGCCTATTTCATGAAAGAACTCTTGTTGCCTCTAGGCTTAAAGCAAAGCATGTTTTGAATATTACTCCAGATTAACTAAAAATGCAGGTTTCTTCCACAGTCCTATTGTTCAAAACACTCCCAAGTGTGTAAGGCTTCGGAAAGCTTTATGCCCCCGTTTTCTTTCGAATGCGTCATTGGCATTCTGACTTCTCGATTTCTGGGCTTTCTGATAACTTCTTTTAAGGAATTGAGACTCTCTTACCCCCTCCTTCAATTATCGCAAATTATTGCCCCAGTCGACTCATCGAACTTCAAAACCCCGATTTTAATAAGCCTTTCCACCAAATTCTTGAATGCGACGCAGTTACCGATTGAGTGACTCGTTATTCCTGCGTGATACTCACATTGAGCATGTGAATCATACCATTTGGGGTATGGGGGTTGCACTGGTTTCATGCAGTGAGGAGCCACCCTATGTGCATCAAACAGACTTTGGTAACTCCCTATATGTCATTGGAATCGGTGTAAATTGGGGACACTTTGCATTGGATTCTTTGACCTGATAATCCCTGATGACCATTGGTCATAGCCCTCGGTTGACCTGCAGAGACTGACTTGGAACGCTTGCTCAAGTTGTTCACTTCATTTTCTATCTTTCTCGGGCTTGACCTTTTGACGCTTTCTCTTGCATCTATTTTTCCACTCTTAATGCCGTTTTCAATGGGTTCCCCAGACGTTACAACATCGGTGAAGTCCTTTGTGGCATTTCCCAGTAACTTGTCATAAAACGGTGCTTTCAATATCCGCTTCCTCCTTTCTTTTGCCTCTGCCTGGACCATTGGTTTAGTCCGACTCTCCTCAGGGTTAAAACGTGATCCAGCCAAGAAGTTCAATGGGGTCGAGGTATTAGCCTAATATTGGGGCTTGATAGTGACGGGTCCCCCATGCGATCGCGCGTTTGGTTGAGTTGGGATGTTTATCGGGGAATAAATAATTTCTTCGTATTCCTCCATATTGTCGACCACTTGGCCCTTTCTTGTTTCAAATCCTCCCGCTAGTAGCTGGTTTAGATGGCATATCATATTCTCTTGGAACTCTCGCATTTGCTCCCGCATCTCTCGTTGCATTCTGGTTGATTGCTCTTGCATCTGTTGTTGAATTCTGATCAATTGCTCTTGGATCAATATTTGTCTTTCCTCTAATCTCTCCAACCTGTGTTCCATGTTTTCTAGATCACTGAAATAATTTCGCCTAATCAGGGTCTTTCTACAGATCTTAATGCACATGATAAGATGCAATGCCAATGCATGAAATGCAATGCAATGCATGGAATGAATGCAAAAAGAAAGATAGGTGTTGATTATGAATTCAATTCCTATTAGAAGAACTTGTCTAGAAAACACGTTTCTTTTCATAAAATAGACCACATATACGGCCTCTTCCTCATAGTCTAGGTGAAAACACCAATCCTCTTCTTCGTATCGAATATCATGGTTGTGTCCCGTGAACTTTCTCAATAGACGCTTCTTTGGGCTCTTCGTTGCTTGACCTCATCACTCACTTACCTCTTTGATGCTTATAATCCTCTGATGATCCCCGAACATCCTTGTCGGCTTGAATCTTTTTAAAATCCTCTTCTTCATATCCGGATGTTATGGTCATGTCCCATGAACCTTCTTAATAGACGCTTCTTTTGGCTCTTTGTTGCTTGACCTCATCACTTACTTACCTTCGATGATGCATAATCTTCGGATAGCTCCCAACATCCTCGTCGACTCAAATCTTTAAGTAATGCCTTGCCCGTTGTTTGCCTAGGCTATGTTCAGATGACCGTATCGTATTCACTTTATCAAGTAGCACATTTTTTCTTATGACAGATTCTTCCATTAGCAATCAAACGCGAATCAACACCCCCTTTCTAAGATGATGCAATGCTATGCAAATGGAATGAATGCAAAAGAAAGAGAGGCGCTGATTATAAATTCAATTCCATTAGAAGAACTTTTCTAGAAATAAAGCTCTTTACATAAACGGATTGCATATACGGTTTTGTCCTCATAGTCCAAGTAAAACACCAATCTTTTCCTTCGTGGCCGGATATCATGGCCATCTTGTGAACCCTCTTCGTAGATGCCTCTTCTAGCTCCTTGTAGCTTGGTTCAGGCCGTACTCGCTTATCCTCCGCGGTGTCCATTTTCTTTAAAAAGGTCAAGACGTGACGACTCTTGAATAATCCTTGTTGGCTTGAATCATCGATCAAAGTCTTGCACTCTTCTATGGACTTCGACCTTCTCTCATTGTTTACTTGGACTATATTTGGGCAACCGTATTACAATCCACTTTATCAAGAAATTCGTTTCCTTATGAACTCCTCTATTTAGCAATCAAATTTAATCAACACCTTCTTTCTTTGATGATGCAATGTGATGCAAATGCATGAAATGAATGCAAAAGGCGTCGATTCCCATTTGTTTCTATAGAAGCTTATTTAAGAAACAAAATCCTTTACATAAAATAGAGTCACATGCGACCTAGCCCTTATGCCCAGGATTTTAACTTTCTCGATGAGCGAGGCTAACTCTCAACCCCGGTCCGACTTTTGATTCATATATACTTAATACGTCGGCTTGGACCGCTAAGGATTGTAGATGTTCAGCCACTTCTCGTATCTGTGTTACTGCTTCACCCATGACGTAATCCTCTCTTTGACCTGATTCTGAGATCGTTGAATCCAGAACTCACTACCTTGCAATGTCATTTCGAGCTCTACCACCTTCCTTTTTTCTTCGATCTGGTTTAGGCTTGATTCTAACTTCACCGTAGAGTCGCGTCTTCGGCCAAACGTCTTTTCTTGTTCTGTTAATCGAGCTTTCAGTGTCTCATTCTCCCTTTGGCTCTCACTTGCAGTCTTCCTCAGAGCATCCCTTGTGCTTGAACCTCTTAGATTTGTGTTATACTGATGCGAGTAAAGTCCCTAACTCTGATGTATTCTTCGGCTAGACTATCCCCTTTCTCGAGTTGTATCCATATACGCACGACCGCATTACCTCTACTTTATCAAGGAACTCGTCCCCCATAACAAGCTTCTATCTTAGTAACCAAACGGAGATCGACACCTTTTAATGTGAAAATGCATGCAATGCAATCAAAACAAGAGAAAACATGTTAATGCAAGAGGGGATAAGCAAACACAAAAACGTTAGTGCAAGAGAAATAAGCAAACATAAAACACCTATTGGGGTGACACTAGGGGTTTAGCACGGTTCTGTCTACTGTGGGGGTTCCTAGGTCTCTCTATATGTGGTTTGGTTCTAAAGTGAGGTACCTGAACCAGCAGATTCCTCCTCCCATTATAGGCTCATACGAATCAAGTTCAGTTCAGGGGAATACATTTCTCTATGGCCATGCGGAGGTGAAAACCTCACGAAACCATAGGTCAGATGTATTCCGAAGCGGTCCCCTAGCCCATGCGGGGTGAAAACCTCACGAAGGCATAGCTTCTCGCTCCCACTTAAGGGGTGTGACCACACGATCATGCAAATATGAATGCAGAGACATCCTATGAGACTCGACATTATTGCAATCATAGTACCAACAGATGCGTCAAAAGAAACATGATTTTTCAAAATGATTTTCCAAATCTTAACAAAAGGACAACGAATAATCAATTTTTCGGCCTGACTCTCTTATTAGTCCCCAGCGGGTCGCCAAGCTGTCGTAACCATTTTTGGAGAAAACGGAAATCGACCTTGGGTTTTGAAAATGGATAAAACGGGAGTCGCCACCGACCTTTTATCAGCTGTGATCGGATCACCTTTGTTTTAATAAACTTTTGGTTTACTAAACGGGGTTTTTGGTCTACGAACATTTGAGAAAATAAGTCCGGGAGAGTTAGTACGAGGAAGGATTAGCACCCTCGTCACGCCCAAAATTGGTACCAAATCGATTAATCGATGTCCTAATATCGAAAAGTTTGAATGATTTTCGAATCTTGTTCTTTTATGGCTTTTAGACGACTTGGTTGAATATCGAGTTTCCCTTATTTTAAAGGAATAGAGTTTCACATCCAGCACGATTGGAAACGATAATCTAAGTCCTTGAATCCAAGATCATCTCCGAAATTCTCCAAACGCACATTTTGAAATTTTGGAAAGGATTTGCTCATTCAGTCGTACAAAAAGAAAACACACCCAGCACGATTGGGCACGATCTTTTCGAACTTCCCAACGCGCAAATATCACCTTATTTGAAAAAGGAAACAAAACTTGAAAGGTTATCCACTTGTTTTGGTCAACGAAAAAGTCACCTAGCACGATTGGGCATGGAGTTTTGAATTCCCAAACTCATGAACGTTACCTTTGTATGAATTAAAAAAATGTTGGATTACGATTTAAAACCATTGATCCATGAAATGACGGAGACGAGAAATTAACCATGATGATAAGAAGATGCAATAATGAAAAAGTAAAAAGATAAAAATAATAACGAAAAAAAAAAAAAATAAAAATAAAAAAAAGAAAATAAAAATATTAGTAATGATAGTGACGATAATATACAATTATAATAATAGTGTAATAATAATAATAATATAATAATAATAATAATAATAATATAATAATAATAATAATAATAATAATAATAATAATACGCACCATATATAGTATACTAACATAATAATAATAATATAATAGCAATATAATACATAATACATGCAATATACTTAATATAAATATAACGATAATAAGAATATAATAATAGTACAATTAATAAAAAGAGTAACATAGTGATAATAATAATAGTAATAATAGAAAATATGTACATATAATGATAATATGATAATAATGTTAATAATAGTAATAATAATAATAATATAAAATATGTAAAACATACTAATATACTAATAATGACAATAATAATAATAATAATAATAATAATAATAATAATAGTAATAATACTATAAATATAATAAAGTAATAATAATAAATATAATAAAATAAAAGGATCGAATTGGAAAAAAAACATGGTTTTGGGGGGGTTTGAAATAAAGTAAAAAAGGGAGGACCTGCTAGAAATGCGCGCGAAAACCTGGAGGGCTTAAAACAGCAATAATCCCTCTTATTGAAACGGTGCACTTGTCTGGGGACTAGATTGAATTGTGGAACAAAATTCAGGGCAAAATTCGAAGTGAAGAATGCTTGATCGCGAAGACAAAAGGCGGAGGGGCTAAATGCGCAATTAGCCCCTCCTAAGAGAAACACGCGGACCCTGTGCTGCATGGGTCGGGTCGCCTGCGGGTCGCCTATACGGCGCCGTTTTGGGGGCCATTGACACAGGCCCCAAACGACGCCGTTTGGCCTCTTTATAAAAACAAATTTTCTTCTTTTTTTTTTTTATTATTTCTGCTGCAACTAAAAAAAAAGGGGGGCATCCCCTTTTCTCTGCTAGGGTTTCCGCCCTAAGCCCGCGCCACCGTTCAAATGTCTCCGGCCGCCGTCACCGGCCACCGCAAGCGGTGGCCGAAACTCGTAAAACAAGTAAGTTTTCTCCCTTTTTTATTTATTTATTGTTCTTTTATATTATATATATTTATGAATAAAAGATTCGAAATGAAAAAGAAAAAAAAGAAAGAGAAAAAAACAAAAACCTTCGACTATTCAGATCTAACTCCTGTTTCAGATTTTTGTGATTGACTTTTGATGCCTTGAATCTGTTTCTTTGCTTTTATTGCCCATGAAAAAAAGGTCCCCCTTTACAGTTTGATACTCGGTTTATATAACCGATTTTTTTGAAATAAAATACAATATAATTTGTGTTTTTTTTTGTGTGCTGCTGTGGTTTCGTCTTGTTCTGCAGGTGGATGGCCGACAACGGGAAGTGGAGGCTTGCGAGGCGCACTTTGGCGACAGGGATGACGCGCGTGGAAGCTGTCATGCGACGCACCAGTGGGGGGTATGCGGCGCTGATTGTTTTAGGGTTTCAACCCTAAATTATTCTGAATGGATCTTAATGTTTTGGGCCTTCAGATTTGGGTCAAAATTGGGTTAGGGGTTGTTTTAGCTGGGTCATTTTGTAATTGGGTTTTGGGCCCTGGGTTAAAGACCCGGGCCAAAAATTGGTGATTACACTCCACATCTCTCTAGATGGTTATTTGCGCATCCAACAATTGGTAGGTTTTGACTGTTATAATTCATTAGGACGCAGTTCATATAGCGAGTCATATTCACTTTCAAACTTCCCCATATCTAATACCAGAAACAAGTTCACAGCCATTGGTTGTGATACCTATGCTCTTATTGAGGGTACCTTGGGACATACGTATTCAACCGGCTGTGTAACATTCTGCAGTGACGTGGAGGATGTGATAAATGGGTCTTGCTCTGGTATTGGCTGCTGCCAGGCAGCTATCCCTAAAGGAGTGAGGAATTATGTCTTAAATTTTGATACCCGTCGGAATCATTCCAATGTATTGGACTTCAATCCTTGTAGTTATGGATTTGTTGTGGAATATGGAGCCTATAATTTCTCTGTTTCAGATCTTTCCAAAGTTAATTTCAGCACAACGAAATTCCCAATCATTCTTGATTGGACAATTGGGAACCAAAATTGCTCTGAAGCTAAATTGGATCCAAAAAACTATGCTTGCAAGGAAAATAGTGTTTGTATAGATCCAGAAAATTATAATTGCAAGGAAAATACTAGTTGTATAAACCCTGGATATTTGTGCAAGTGTCTTGATGGCTTTCAGGGTAACCCTTACCTCTCCTATGGCTGCCAAGGTAAAGATATCAACTTCTTTTTCATTCCAGATTCATTTTGATGAATACTTTTAATTTTGTTCCCAATATATTTTTTTTCTGCTTGAAAATGTTTGAAAATATGTAGATATTGATGAATGCCAGACACTGAAGCCTTGCAATGAAACTGCAACATGTGATAACGTAGCTGGAAGTTATTATTGTTCATGTCCTGAGGGATTTGAGGGTGATGGCCAGAAAAATGGGACAGGGTGCAGTCCTAAAGTCAAATCACACCAGAGTTTTCCCACTCTTCTTGTTGCATTAGGTTGGTTCTTATAAACCAAAAGTAGGTATAAAATGTTGATTTCTTTTTATTTGGTAAATACTTTGTGCAAACATATTAATACTGAGATGAAACTAATCCAAATTTAAACCGATTTAATTGGTCTAAATAGTTTCCATATTCTGATTAATACACCATTGTTAATGTTGGATGGAATTAATCCTTTAATTTGTTTTGGATTAAAATCCATCCAAGTTTGTTATTTCTACGTCATTATTAATTTCTCATGGAAAAGAACTATATTGTGATGTATGTTTACAAAACATATCAGATCGAGGGTTTACAAAGTTTAGGCAAACATTAATGAGATATGGATATTAACAACATAACAAAAGATATTAAAGCTTATCAGTTTTAATCCATACAAAACTATAAAAATGGAGCTTTTTTATTTTAAATTACAATTTCTAGTCTCTTATTGTTACAGGTATAGGCATTTTATTTTCGCTGTTATGCTCCTCATGGGTGTATTTGGGGCTGAGGCAGAGAAAGCTCAACAAACTGAAACAAGAATACTTTCAGCAAAATGGTGGGATTTTGTTGCGGGAACACCTTTCACGATATAAGGAATACGGTGACACAGCTAAACTCTTTACAGTCGAAGAACTCAAGAAAGCGACAAACAATTACCATGAAAGTAGAATCCTTGGACGAGGAGGTCAAGGTACTGTTTACAAAGGATTGTTGCCTGATGGTCGCAGTGTTGCCATTAAAAAGTCCATCATTGGAGATCAAAGCCAAGTTCAACAATTCGTTAATGAAGTTATTGTGTTATCCCAAATCAACCACAGAAATGTGGTGAAATTGTTGGGATGTTGTTTGGAGACACAAGTCCCCTTGCTAGTCTATGAATATGTAAGCAATGGAAGCGTCTTCGATCACTTACACAATGCCGATCATGAGTCTTTCATATCATGGGAATCTCGTTTGAAAATAGCCACAGAAGCAGCAGAAGCCCTTTCCTATTTGCACTCTGCTGCATATCCGCCTATTATTCATCGTGATGTCAAGTTGGCCAACATACTTTTAGATGAGAACTACAATGCTAAAGTATCTGATTTTGGTGCTTCGAGATTGGTCCCTTCAAATAAAGAACAAATCACAACGCTCGTGCAGGGAACTCTGGGCTATTTGGACCCAGAATATTTTCAAACAAGTCAGTTGACTGAAAAGAGTGATATTTATAGTTTTGGAGTTGTTCTCATAGAATTACTAACAGGTTTGAAAGCAATTTCTTTCGAAAGACCCGAACATGAGAGGAATTTGAGTCTCTACTTTATTGCTGTTATGAAAGAGGAACGCTTGCTAGATATTACTGATGGACGAATGCTGCATGATAACAACATTGAACAACTTAAGGAAGTGGCAACTTTAGCTAGGAGATGTGTGAGAGTGAAGGGAGAGGAAAGGCCAACTATGAAGGAAGTTGCGTCTGAGTTAGGAGCATTGCGAGCATGGAGAAAGCTCAAGGAGGAAGAGGCTGAATACTTGCTCGATGACTTTTATGACACTATTGTATATAATATATAGATACTATGGTGAATGTACCTAAGAATAATAGGGACATAATTAAAATAATCCCAAATCAATTTAGTACTATATTATAAAAAAATCAAATAAAGTCAAATTGGAATAAAATTAACATTTATCATTTAAAAATATCATTTACTATTTAATAGAGTTAACATTTTTAAAACTTTTATGGTTACCTAAATAAAATCTTTTGTTTGAAATTAAACTACAATTAAAAAAATAATTTTCAAAACATTTTTTATACAGTAAATGTCAACTCTATTACAACTTGAACTTATATTATTCTTTTTTAATAATATAAAGACTAAATAAATCCATTTAATAATAGATAAACTAATTTGATTCAATCCCTATAATTTAGAACATTCTACATACTTTAACTTAGATACTATATATTATATATTATATAAAGAATTTTCAAAATAATATATACTTCTAATATATATACAACAATCATATGTATAACATAACGCGTAGGGAAAGAAAATGTAATATAAAATTGAAGAGAGGTGCCTACACTTAAATCACACAACTATTCAAAAATTATTCTAAAAGGAAAGGTTGTGTAATTTCAAAGAAGTATATAGATATTTTTCGGTACTCTATATATAGACACCAAAATCAAAATTAAGTTGATTAATTTTTCTTCGCTTCGTGAATATGTCTATACATTTAGTTTAATTTGTTAAAATAATTTGAGTGCAGACACAGTATTTTAATATGAGATAAAAGTATTGTGTCTTGAAATTAACATTTATTAACTGTTTTACACAATAAAAGAGAAATACATTATTCTTTAAAAATTTATATGAAATACATTTTTTATAATTATAATTTTATAATTTTAGGTAGAACTAATCTTTTATGACTTGGCATGAAGTAACAACATTAAAAAATCAAATTGTATTTAAAATTAATGGTAAAACATACCGTACTTTTAAAGAAAAATTGAGTTTGAACTTTGAAAATGACATCGTTAAGAGGATAGTCAAAAATCTAAAAAATTAATCTTCATATAACATAAAACTAAATGTAGAACATAATATTCTAAAAATAATAAAAAGTTGAATATAATTTTTCCAACTTATCATCCAAACTAACACTCGTTTTACAAAGAAAATTAGATAAGAATGTGAATGATTAATTCAATATCAAATCAAATGTGAAAGCCTACATGTTAGACTTAGATGTTAGTAAAATGTGTCTCATTTGACTGAATTAAAATACAACTTAAAATGGTTTTAGATAGTTGAGATGAGAGAGGTAAATTAGAGTTTGCATTCCTCAAAGGAAGAAGATGAAATTGTAGGATATAAGGTTGAAGGATGAAAAGCGGCATAAAGGTGGGATTGATAATAATGTAATACAATGAAGGCGAGATGGAAGTGATTGAAGGGATTAGTTGTTACCTGGTAATGGAAGTGATTGATTCATTTTTTGATACTCCAAGTGGAGGTTTTCATTAAAGGGATTAGGTAATGGGCTTAATTGAAAATTAAAAAGATTAGAATGGATGGCAGAGATTAACATCAAATGGTAAATGAAGTTTCCATGGAAATTTCCCCTGATTTTTTAATGGATTTATATTTATGTAGAAATAATTTGATTAAATAAACTAATATGTATACTATAATTGTCACTTTGGACATGTGAAGTCTTCACTTGGAGTCGAAAAACACACACTAAAACGACCAAGACTTGGAGTCGACTCCACTACTCATTTTCATCTACCTCTCTTCTTCTTCTTTTATAATAAACAGTATACTATTGAATTTTAAGAAATCTTTATCTCTTTATTTTTACATTTTAAAAATAAAAATCTAATTAATTTTTTTTGTTAAATTTAATACAAGAATTTTAATGGCGTTAACTATTGGATATGATTTTTAAAATTTAAAAGTAGAAGAATTAAATTTTTAAAAAATAAAGTTTGAAACTAAATTTCAAATATACAAAAAGTATAAGGACTTATAGCATATTTTAACCTTTTTAAATTTATACTAAATCCTTAACTTTTCTTTTTTGTTAATTTATAAAAAAAAATTTGTTTGTTTTAAATGAAACAAATGACTAAATGCATATAATTGTAATAAAATGAAAATACTTATTTAAATTCATTTTTAATTTTATGGATTAATTATAAAATTTATTTTAATTAAATTTTTTTATCTTTAAAGTTCTTTAAAACAATTATTTTCAAAATTATTCATAATGTGCTAAAAATATTAATTTTATTTTAAAAACTATATAATAAGAAAAATAATATAATGTATCATTTTCTTTTCTTTTCTTTTTACCACTTTTTAAAGATCTCTTTTCCTATTAATTGTGTAGGAGGATATGAGCTCAAGTGTATTAAAGTGCATTAATCTTTCTACTTAATGGTTAAAAAATTATAAATTCTAAATATATATATATATATATATATATATATATATATATATATAACCTTTCTCCGAAGGTATGATAATGTATAACTTAAAATTTAAATACAACATTGGGTTTTGAGTATTTGAATAGTATTTTCTAATTTATTGAACCTTCAAATTTAAAATAATTGAATGATTATATATATATATATATTAAAAAATCTATCACACGCAAAAACTATGTATTTAGAATATAAATTTGCATTTAAAAATAATATACAATAAATAATTAAAAGTATGATTTGAAACTAATTAATAATAACACATGAAATATGTTCAATGTTAAAAAAAAGATTAAATTGCAAGTAAAACTATTTTAAACATATAAATACATCATAGTGTTGTCGTGATATTGTTATCAATTTTAAGCTGATGTCGAGTTAATTTCTGACACCATCTTAACAAAAAATTAAAATTAAAATATATAAAATACATCAAAATAAAGTTTTGGTTGAGTCATCAATTTAAGGTTTTACCAATTCAATTAGTTTGAGTTCAAATTCCACAATATGCATATTTTTATTGTTATTGATTTTTGTTAAAATAAAAAGACTAAAGTATATTTTGACAATATCCCTCAACGAGTTGGTATCCAGTTGACTCATGACATCTACCCAATTAGGAGCTTAAATAATAGTATAGATATAATGATAATAAATTATATAATTAAAATAAAATTATATAAAACATAATAAAATGAGACTCTATAACATCCCGATTTAGGGCCTAGTCGGAATAGTGGTGCGAGACCACAAATCTGAGGTACAAGTATGAGTTTTAAGGTTTATGCTATGTTTGCATGTTAGTGTGAAAGTTTCATGAAGCAATTTTGCTAAATTGTGGTTGAATTGTCCAATAGGACTAAATTGCAAAAGTTGCAAAATGTGAGATTCTAGAAGCTATTTGTATGAAATAGCTTTGGGTTATCAATTAGAGGTCCTTAAATAGTAATTTTCCCAATTTTTAATTTTTGGACAAAAATAGGCATGAGTGGATGAAATTGGAAAGTTTGACAAATGGGCATTTTGGTCATTTGTCAAATAAGTGATTAAAAAGGGGAATTGATGACAAAATTTTTATTCATCTTCTCCAAGTTGCCAAAAATTTGAAGGAAGCCATAGTAAAGGTTCTTCAATTTTTCAAGCTTGCTAGTAAGTGCATCCTAGCCCCGTTTTTGATATTCTTCGTATTTTTGAAGTCCTCGTAACATGAGTAAGCTATTTTTAGCTATATGTTGAGCTAGGATTGAGGTTAAAAAATGTACCCATGTATGACATGCATGTATTTTGATGTTTTATGGAAGATTTTGAAAGCTTAATGTAGTAGAAACATCTTTTGCTAAGTGAATTCCATGAAAAATGCATGTAGGGACTAGTTTGTAAAAGTCTTGAGATTGGTCATACATGAGTGATTTAGTGAGAATTGATGACTGCTTTAGTTGAGTAAATGAATCAGCTAAGCATGAAATGCTAGAAAGTTGAATGAAAATCACTTTACGAGCCTTGGGGCAAAGTGTAAATATAAGAAAGTTTAGGGGCAAAATGGTAATTTTTCTAAAGTATGAGATAAGGGTCAATTTAGTGAATGTGTGTATTGAATGAGTTGATTTATCATTATAGATCAAGAAAGACGAAGCCCAGATCGAAACCGAGGCAAGAACAAAGTAGTGGGCTAAATTACACGTCTCCATACTTTTTGAGTACCGAGGTAAGTTTACGTATAAACGATGCATTTATGCGTATACATTGTTAATGCTAGCTAGTGTGTATCATGATTGAGAACCTATACGGTTCAAGTGGAATGAATGAGTTAGTAGTTGTGAATGGATGAATGAATTACAAAGTAGATATGTGAATATGTAGTGATAATGCTTGATGGTGGGCTAAGTGCGATACCACCTTAATACTTAACAATGATGAGCTATGTGCGATACTATCATTAAGTATATTATTTAGTGGGCTACGTGCAAAACCACTATAATTATCCTTTTTGGTAGGCTATGTGCGATACTACCTTATTATCTGATTGTGGTGGGCTAAGTGCGAAACCACCGAGTAATTTAGCTGTGTGGATGTATTAGTGAGAAATCACGATGTGTTGTATTTTGAGTAAATGTGATATTGAGTGTAGGGGTGCATGTAAATGAATATGAGTATTTGACTTTTGATGTGGTGGAAATCTGGTAAGGGATAGAAAGAGTAAGCATAGTTGTGGATGTGAATTATATATGTTAGTATAATGCTAATTGTTGTTTAGCTTATACTAGGATGCTTAATTGTTTATGTGTGAACTTACTAAGCTTAAAGTTTACTCTCTTTCTTTTCCCTTGTCTTATAGAGAAAAAGGGTTGAATCGTGATACGCGAATTAATCGGAAGATCGCCCACACTATCAGCACACTCCGGTACATTAGACTTAATGTTTTGTATATGGCATGTATAGAGGCTAGAAAAGTTAGTGTATTTTGTTGTATTGGCTAAGATGTGTTTGCCTTTAGATAGATAATCTATTTTGTATAATGCGATGGTTGATGGCTACCTTATTATATGAAAAGATGTAGTTATCCATGTAAGATTATGTTTCAATATGAGTTGATTATTGATGTGTTGGTTGATTACATGTTGTATAAGCTAGAGTAGTGAAAAGAGCTTAGTAAATAGCTTTGTTCTTGTCCATGTGGATAGACACACGGGCGTGTGTCTAGGCTATGTGTGACACACGGCCAGCCTATGGGTATGTGACTTGGCCGTGTGTCCCCAACAAATTGAAGTAGTATAGCCCACGGGCTAGCCACACGGGCATGTGCCCTAGCCGTGTGACATAAACAGATTGCTTAAGTTTTGTGCACGGGTTGTGGACATGGGCGTGTGTGACTACACGACCTGACCTCCAAGGGGGTGTTTCATCTCACATAGGCGTGTGGTCCCTATTTTGATGGAAAAATTTTAAGATCATAAAAGTTTTCGATATGGTCTCGAGAGCCCTTGTGTGTATGAGTGAGGCATCGTAAGTTGAGAATGAGGTTGTTGTGGTGACTGAAAGAGAGTGGCCACGTTAAGCCTAGGTGGTGATCAAGTGGTTTTAATCCGGTAATGCCTCGGGCCCAGTTCCGGCGTAGAATACAGTTAAGAGGTGTTACAGACTTTAGTTCAACGATAAATATATTTTTGTCCAATGCAATTGTAGTGGCGATATACATATTTTTATTTTTATTAGGTTTTTTTTATAGATAATTCTGTTAAGGAAGTTTACTTTCTGACAATAGAAAACTACAACAAATTCATTTGGTCTATTGCTAAAAGTTGTTGCCTCAGAAAATAAATAAAAAGGTATATGTGTTATGTATGTTCTCTCATAGAGGATGCTTTTTATTCTTTTAACAATGGCGGCGGCTACTTTCACATCATTTCATGTTTGGTTGTTTTCTTGCCTAGCTTTGACTTCCATGGCAAAGGCTGATAATTTATTTACAATATAAGCTTCCTTGATGCTAATATGCAACTTGATGGGAGTGCCAACATCCGCTCCAATGGTCTATTGCAGCTCACCAACACTTCAAGACTGCTAAACGGTCGTGCTTTCTACCCATCTCCAATAAATTTTAACAATCGTTCAAGTTCAGCTGAATCTCTTTCCTTTTCATCGAATTTCGTCATCACCATCGTTCCTGGATTGAAAGACTCGAGTGACCATGGCATTGCCTTTGTCATCTCACACTCTATAGATTTTAGCCCAGTTGCTGCAATCCAATATCTAGGACTCATTAATTAATCAACCAATGGCAATTCTCCAAATATGTTTTTTGCTGTTAAGTTTGATACTATCTTCAGTGTTGACATAGAAGATATAGATAGCAACCATGTAGGAATCGATCTGAACGGCGTGAAATTGAACCAATCCATTGCATCGGCTTATTTTTCCAAATGAAGAAAGGAAGAATATAAGCTTGGAGCTCAATAGTGGACATTTAATACAGGTTTGGATAGATTACAGTGATGAAGAACAACTACTCACTGTAACCTTGGCACCAGAGGAAAGGTTGAAACCCAACCAGCCTCTCTTGTCCATATCAATCAATCTCTCTTGTATTCTAATGGATACCATGTATGTTGGTTTCTATGTTACAACAGGTTCAATTAAAGTAGAAGCCATGATATTTTAGGATGGAGCTTCAACATAAGTGGAGAAGCTTAAAGCCTTGTGGTATCTGAGCTTCTAAAGGTTCCCAAAAATGGTGGATGGGGAAATAGTAAGGTTCTATTGATTTTGGTCATTGCAACTGCTATTTTTCTGTTAATTGTCATCAGAACAACATATGTTTACATGAGGAAGAAATATGAAGAAGTAAATAAAGACTGGAAAAAGGAATCCAGACCTCAAAGGATCTCTTACAAGACACTCTACAAAGCAACCAAAGGTTTCAAAGACAAGCAACTTCTTGGGTCTGGTCACTGGTGGCTTCGGTAGAGTTTATAAAGGCACACTTCCTTATTCCAATGAACAAATTGTAGTAAAGAAAGTATGCGATGAATCAAATCAAGGGATGAAATAGTTTGCTTTAGAGATTGTTAGCATGGGAAGGCTAAGGCATAAGAATTTGGTGTTGCTTCGTGGGTACTGTAGACATAAGAAAGAACTCATTTTGGTCTATGATCATATGGAAAATGGAATCCCTGATAGATTCCTTTTTGACCATGAAAAAATGAGCCTTAATTGGTTTCAAATGTTTCAAATCATCAAAGGGGTGGCATTTGCTCTTTTTTAATCTCCATGAAGAATGGGAACAAGTGGTTCTTCATCGAGACATCAAAGCCAATAACGTTCTTTTAGATTCTAATCTAAATAGACAGCTTGGAGATTTCTGCCTTGCAAGATTGTGCGATCGTGACGATGATCCTCAAACGACTGGCCTCGTAGGAACTTTAAGATATTTAGATCCTGAACTCATCCGGACTAGAAGGGCTACTAAAACTACAGATGTGTTTGCTTTTGGGACTTTTCTGCTAGAGGTGGCTTGTGGGAGGAAGGTATTGGATCCTAATGCACTATTCGAAGAGATTATTCTAGTTGATTTAGTGAATAGATGCTAGAAAAGAGATGCCATTTGTCGTAACCATTTTTTGATAAAACAGTAAATGACGCGGTCGACTCGAGGTTTGAAAACGGAAAGGAAGAGAGTCGCCACCGATCTTTATTTGGGTGTAATCGGATCACCTTTGTTTTAATAAAACGTCTCGGTTTATTAAAACGATGCTTTTGGTCTACAAAAATTTGAGAAAAATGGGTTCGGAAGTCAATTACGTGCGAGGAAGGATTAGCACCCTCGACACGCCCGAAATTGGTACCAAACTGATTGATCGATGTCCTATTGTTGAAAACTTTGAAATGATTTGAAAATAGGTACTTTTATTTCCAAAACTTGAAGGAATTGGAAGGGACGTTAAGACTCTCTTAGTTTCGAGGAGATAAAGCATCATGTCCAGTAAGTTAGGGCGCAATACTTTAGACTCCCGAAACTAAGCTCGCCTTTTAAAACTTAGTTTTATATTTGAAGAGGATCTCCCGTCATTTGACAAACGAGAAATCAGAACCCAGTAAGTTAGGGCTCGTTTTCTCGAAGGTCCAAATTGGGAATATTGCCCCTATTTTAATAGGAAAAGAAACTTATTCGAAGTATCTAGATGTCGAGTCCAGTAAGTTAAGGCGCGACATTTCGAATATCCGAGATTAAGTGTTTTGTTTAAAATTTAAATTGCGATTTCAAAAGGGATATCCCGTTGTTTAGCTTTAAACGAGAAGAAATCGGAACCTAGTAAGTTAGGGCTCGATTCACTCGAATTGCTAATACGGAATGTCGATTTAAAACTGGAATTTGTGATTTTGAAAGGGATATTCCGTTGTTTAACTTAAGCGAGAAAAATCAGAACCCAGTAAGTTAGGGCTCGATTCACTCAAATTGCTAATACGGAATATCGATTGTTATGAAAATTGAGATGCTGGGAAAATCAAGGAGACGAACGATGAGAATATAAGTAGTGGTAGAAGGAAAATATTGTGATAATAGTATACATGTATTGACGATGGTAGAAAATAATGATAATAATGATGGTGGTAATATACATAAAATAAGTGAGATATTTACATATATATGAAAATAGTATGATATTAATAGCGATAATGATAATGCGATGATGAAATAGATAATAATAATGAAGACAACAAGCAATAAATAGAATATTATTGATAACAATAGTAGTAATATAATAATAGTAATAATATAGTAATATAATATATATGTGCATAGATATAATAGTAATAATAATAACCTAGCAATAATGGTAATACAATAATAATAACATAGTAATAATAATAATAATAATAATAATAATAATATATGTTTGAAAATAATAATTGTAAAAGATAAATAAATTATTAAATAATAAGTAAAGAAGGATTATGATGTTAATAAATAACAAAGATAGTAATATTAATAAAAATAATGGTGCATAATAGTATAGTAATAATAATGCAAATAAAATAAATAAATAAAATAATAATATAAGCAAGTAAAATGCATGCATATGTAAAATATAAAAATATAATAATACTAATACTAATAAAAATAAATAAGTAACATAATATAAGCACACAAAATGTACAAATACGTAGAATATAATAATATAATAATGGTGATACTAATAATAATATAACAGGGTAATAATAAATAATTAATAATAAGAAAAATTAAATAAAGCAAGAAATAGTAAAATTGCAAAATAATTGAAAATGGGTTAAATTGCATTAAAAACAGAATTTTTGGGTCAATTTGTAAATAAAATAGAGGTTCAGGGGCTAGAAAAACACGCGCGTAAAAGGTGGGGATCAAAAGGGCAATTTTCCCAGCAAATTAAACGCAGCGCTTTGAGGGAGGACCAAATCGCGAAACCGTGCAAAATTTCAGGGCCAATGTAAGAATACTGAAAACTTGATTTGAAGAACTAAAAATGCGGAAGGGCTGATTGCGCAATTTCCCCCTCTAGTTTAAAAAACACGCGGATCCTTTGGGGTGTGGGTCGGATTCGGGTCGGGTCAGGTGAAACGACGTCGTTTTGGGCTTAAAGGCCAGCCCCCAAAACGACGTCGTTTCAAGGGGCTATATAAGGCCCGAAAATCAGAAAAAAATCATTCTGACCCGAGTTAAAAAAAAAACATTCCTTTCCTCTCGTTTTTTCCTCTGCAGAGGGGGGAACTCCGGTCGGGCTGCCACCGCACCTCCGTCGCGGGCTCCGTCGCCGGCGCAACCGTTCACGGCGATCGGAGCCCGAAAAGGTAAGATTTTTTACTCTTTTTTATT
This sequence comes from Gossypium australe, assembly GCA_005393395.2. NCBI lineage: Eukaryota > Viridiplantae > Streptophyta > Magnoliopsida > Malvales > Malvaceae > Gossypium > Gossypium australe. The sequence goes on along the minus strand of CM016618.1, from coordinate 87,308,398 downwards.
ATACCTTTTATTCTTTAATAATATATTATGGATAGACCGAAAAGAAAAGAGAAAAAAACTTAAAAATGAAAGAAGATAAGGTTACCTCCTTGGCCTCTGTTTTGATTCTTAGGTTTTTAGTGATATTTTTTCTTGTTTACCCTACGCGTACTTTTCTCTAATCTCTTGTTCTTTTGTTTCGATCTCTCTGTTTTTATATTTGAGAATCTGCTGTTATTGTGTTGCTACTCTGACTTTGGTATTGATCGAAAGAAAAAAAGAGAAAAGGGATCTCTGTTCTGCTAATTCAAGAGTATTTTTTGTATTGATCCTCAAAAAGAAAAAAAAAAGTCCTTTACAACGAAGTGCGAATCGGCTTTTATAGCCATGTTTTTACAACTTCTTGGACTCGGTTATGTCTCTTCTTGTTTAATGTCTGCAGGTGCTAGTGGCCAAATGGAGCTGGTGGCGGTGCTGTTCTGACAGTGGCGGTGGATGGGACACGAACAGACAGGGGTCAGAAGGGCAGAGGGCAGAAGCGGCGCAGGAGTTAGGCAAACTTTTAGGGTTTCTTTGTTTATTTTCTGATTGGGCTGATTAGTTAGTGGGCTGAGGGTTTTTGTTTTGGGTTGGTTGGTTGGTTAATGGGTTTGGTGGGTTTGGGTGATAAAATGGGCTATCCGGGTTTTGGTTTAATGGTGTAAAATGGGCTTGGATTATTTGGGCTTATTTGCCCTGGGCAAAATTGGGCCACAACACCATTGTTGATGCTATGGATCCAAGATTACAGGGGAATTACGTAGTGGAGGAGATAAAGAAAGTTGTGAAACTAAGCCTGCTTTGTTCCCACCCCAAACCAAATTTGTGTTAGAGTCAGTTAGTCTGTACTAACTAATTCTGTTATAGCAGTTTCTACTATATGATTGTGTATAAATACTCTAACTCTGCACTCATTGAAGCAAACAAATATTAATCAAGATTGTTTTCAGTTTAATTGTATTTCTATAGTTCCTTTCATGGTATCAGTCACATTGCTTGGGTGTTTTTCACTGTGATTGGTAGATATGTCTTCGCCTGCTACATTTGCTAACAATGCAATGTCCCCACAGTCCTCTACTTATATTCCTAGTCCTAGTGTGCGCTGTTGTTCAGATGGGGAAAGGTCCTCTCGTGTCGTTCAGAAGTTCCCTCTCCATGACACTATCAAGCTCGATAAGGATAACTTTGTTTAGTGGCAACATCAACTGAAATTAATCATTGACGGTTATGATCTTACCGATTATGTTGACGGTACTCTATCGATTCCGCCTTGATTTGTTCCGGATCAAGAAGGGAAGTTAATCCCAAACTCTAATTTTGTTGTTTTTCATCAATAAGATAAACTTCTTGTGTCTTGAATTTTATCCACTATTAATGGGTCTCTCTTGTCCTGCTTTATAGGTGTAAATACTGCCCGCGAAGTATGGAACACGTTTTTTCGCTTGTTCACCTCAGCCTTCGGAGCCAAAGTTTCCAGGTTAAAACACGAGCTTCATTCCATCAAGGAAGGTCATTTGACAATTAAAGAGTATGTCGCGAATATCAAGAATACATGTGCTCTTCTTGGTACGTCCAGTCATCCAATCTCCAATGTTGAATAGGTCAAAATTGTTCTTGTGGGTCTTTCGACGGATTTCGACTCGGTTTTGATAATGGCTTTATTCTCCGATAAGTCTCTGTCTTTAGAACGTCTTGTCGATATACTGATGGAATGTGAAAATCGACGACGTTTTGTATCAGAAGTTTCTCCTCAAGCCCATATGGTTCATCATTCACGAGGTTCTGAGGCGGAGTCAGCTTCTCCAGTGACTTTTGTGTTTAACTCACGAGTAGCAGGTTTTTTTCTCAAGGTGATCGCGGGTCATATCATGGCTGTGGATGGCACAATCGTGGTAGACCTCAATGTCAGATTTGTGGGAGAATCAGCCACCTTGATCAGAGATGCTATTATTGTTTTGATCGCTCCGTTGATGGTCCTCCAGCGTCATCGATCGATCATTTAGTGCCGACGCTTGGGTCTTCGTCTCCATCCTCTACCTTTCTGTCGTCATCTCAATTTTGGCCTGTTGATAGGGTTTCAATTGAAAAATCTAACTTTGCTTCCTCTTATGGTGGGTCAAACTATTGTGGGCCTTGGTCTGCAGGACATCCAACTGTTGCTCACTTGGGTCAGTTTGCCAGTGGGCTGCGATTTGTTGGGCACCATCTTATTGATAATGTTGGTTTTGGGATGTTGTATCTGGGCTTACAAGGGCCTGTCATTCATCATGTTGCTGGACCTGTTTATTGGGCCACATCTCCTGCTGTTGGGTCTATTTCTGAGACGCATTTTCATAGAGTTTCTAGGCCCGTTTTGCATGCTGAAAATACTGCTGAGCCATATGTTCGAATGCCAGTTAATTCTATTGACCTACCCGTTTGGTATCCAGATTCAGGTTCTACCAATCATGTGTGCTAAGACGCATATACGTTACAAAAATCTACTAAATATTCAGGTAGTCTTCCTTTGCTCATGGGAGATGGTACGTGTACTTCTGTTGAACATTTGAGAAATTGTACTATTTCTTCTACTCATAAATCGTTGCACTTAAATAATGTCTTACATGTACTTACAATTTGAAAAAAACTTACTCTTGGTCTCATAGTTTGCTTGTGATAATAATGTTTATTTCGAATTTCACCTTTTCCACTGTCTTGTTAAGGATGTTCGGACTCAGGAGATCCTGTTACGAGGCCACATGCATGAAGGGTTGTACCGATTTTCTCCTGTTGGTGCCAGTTCTATTCTCGATCCTCAGTTGAGCACAAATTCCTCCTTGCTTTTTAAATTCTGGTTGTTTGAACTATGGCATCGCAGGCTTAGGCATCCATCTTCGAAAGTTGTTCATTTCGTTTTAACGACATGTAATATTTTTGTTGATCAAAATAAATTTTTGCATGTATGTACGGCCTGTCAACAAGGAAAGTCTCAAAAATTGTTTTTTCAGCTTTAACTATAATATATCATAATCCTTTTAATTTGGTAGTCTCATATTTATGGGGACCTGCTGCTATTAATTGTGGCATCAGTTGGTACCATCTTTCGTTTATTGATTTTTAGTAGATTTACCTGGATATTTCTTATTCAACGCAAATTTCAGGCCATTGACCGTTTTATTTAGTTTTAGAAAATGGTTAAGACGCAGTTTTGGAAAGATATCAAACAGTTTTTGTAACACCCCTAACCCGTATTCGTTGCCGGGTTCGAGTTTGAGGTATTACACGACCGAACATGAATCTATATATACCTTTGTAAATAACTACAAGCAATTTCATGCCATTCTATTTTAGCAAACATATCAATCCCATTCAAATTCAAAGGCATACTAAAATATCATGGATAATTTCATGAATAATTTCTAACAAATCATCAACCATTTTGATGTTCAATAGTGAAGGCTGAATAGGCCTATGATAGTTATTATTTCAATGCAATTCTATAGCTAACATTTCATTCAAGATTATAACATTTTTTTTAAGACACTTCTAATAACATACATTTCTTCTTTCATTATCAACAATACACTATAACTCTCATTCCTCATAACCGAATGTACCCTAGCATTTAACACAATTAACTTAAATTCCCAAACCAACCTATATTACTTTACTCACAACCAACTCAGCTCAACATAGCAAATTAACTATTTTCGTATGGCATCTTTACAAAATCACATTCGTTCCATATAAAATAAAACATTTCCATACATAATTCAGCCTATACATGCCATGGACATTGGATTCAAAAACAACAAAATACCAAAAGAGGTGATAATGTGATTGACTTCGACGATGATTCCCGAGCTTGAGCTTCAACTTCAAAATCTAATGAACAATGCATAGAACACACCAAGTAAGCTATCATAGCTTAGTAAGTTTAAGCAAATAGTATTCATTAAGGATTTAAACACATTTTCATTCAAATTTTCGAATCCTACTCTCTTGATAAAAACTATACCAATCATCACAACCATTTAGAGATGAAATTATATCCACATCATCTACTTATAATAACTTTTCTATACCATACTCGCATAAAAGTAATTTACTAACATACTAGTAATATACTCACCAAATTTCCTACATACAATTTAATCTACCAAAAGTCTCAAATAAATAGATATAATATTCATACCTCCAGATTACTTACCCATCCAAATTAACCGTTCATGCCTCACAGGTGATAATACATTAGTATAATTTCTAAATACATAACATCTTTAACAACAGCAAATTTTTAACAAACCTCATACTTACAAACTTGTTAATAGAACTTAGTAACGTATCGCTCACATAGAGCCGTCACTTTGATATTTCTCGTAACGTATCGCTCACATAGAGCCATTACTTTAATATTTCTCGTAACGTATCACTCACATAGAGCCTGTTACTTTAATATTTCTCGTAACGTATCGCTCACATAGAGCCGTTATTGAATCATTTCGCACACACAGTGCTAACCTATCGTAACGTCCCGCTCACACAGAGCCATTACCAAATCATTCCGCACACGCAGTGCCAATTTGTAATATCACTTAAACATCACATACAATTTCACAACTTAAAACATTTAGCACACCCAATTATGCATATTCGATCCTTAATTCTTCTTTTACTATTTACCAAAATATTCGGCCTTATACTTGTAGAGTCATGATAGTATAATTAATCAATAATATTCATTAATCCATACTTTCTACTTGTCTACAAATCAATCCATAATGTTCATTCATTCCAAATACATACGCCTACCACAATTACGGCATTATAACATTTAATCTATCCCAACCGTCCGAACCATTCATATATTTTATTTGCATCCATACACATTCACATGATACACTCACATCTAGCTAATTCATACATGATCAATCCATTTCATTCGATTCTATCAAGAACGTACATATAGATGTAGATATGTACATATGTGAAATAAACTTCTTATCACAATTATACTTAAACATGTAATTGATATCTCATATTCAACTAAGAATATAATTTGGAGACATCCATACTATTAAGATATGTATATACTTATGCAAGCACATAGAGCAATTTCACATTATTTAAATTGCTTAGGGACTTACTTGGAATTCAATGAATTCGTATTTCTCGGCTATTTGTTCACTTTGGCCTTCCCACGATCTATCTCATTTTCTTTTTGATCCCGGTCTAAGAAAATATCAAGTAACCTTTATTCAATACAATTTTCAATTAATTCTACTCAATTCAATTCAACCTCAAAATTTATACAATCATTTAAATTTTACCCTTACAAGTTCACACCCTATTTGATTAAGTCCCAAATCTATCATTCACAAATCAATTATATAAATATGGTCATAATTCGATTTTCCCCAAGACCGAATGCCCTATATTATTATAACAATTCTTGTAATTCAATTTTAGACATAATTTCATCTCTCATAGCTACCATTAGAACATTCCCATTCATTAATAACAAATTTATTTAATAGCAATTTACCCCTCCCTAATTTGGTTTCCTTGCAAATTTAGTCCCTAAGCAAATTCACTAAATATTCATAAAATTTGGACTAATTCCTCTTAAATGCCGAACCTTATACCTCCCTTCCTAGGTTCACAAAGCCATTCATTCAAGCAATTTAGCTTCCAACCGATTGTTTCCCAAAATATTCAAGCCATAATACATACCCATTTTCCTATTTAACATGCTAATATGCCAACCATAACCAACATTTCTTCATCGAACATGAATAAGTCATAATACTAGATCATGGCCGAATCTAGGGGGAGCTTTAAGCTCAAATTTTGCACATGACTTTGATAGTATATAAGATTACCAACATAACCATGCAAAATCATCAAAAAATGGAGCTTGATACCTCACCTTAAAGACACATGCAAGGTCCGGCCATGAAGGTTTAAAAATGGCTTCTTGTTCTCTTCTTGTTTCGTGAGAGAAAGATGAAGATGATGGAGGAGAAAATGAATTAAAAATGTACTTTCCCTTTTTTCTTTATTCACATAAAATATTTAATCTATATTCCACTATCATAATTTTATTATATTTAATATTATTCATCATCATTACCATCCACTACTATAGTTTTTGGACAAATTGACATGCAAATCCCCTTGTTCATGTCACATTTAAATTTTTATCTATTCGGTCCTTTCTCTAAATTCAAACATATCAACCATATTTTCCATACAATTCGACACACACACACATAGCACAATAATTATGTATATATATATTACGAGATTTTCTAAGTCGAATTCGTGGTCCCGAAACTACCGTTTCGACTAGGGTCGTAGTTGGGCTGTTACAACTCCTCCCTTCTAAAAAGAAATTTTCGTCCTCGAAAATCTTACCGACGAATAAGTGCGGATAGAGCTCTTTCATAGATTCTTCAGTCTCCTAGGTTGCTTCCTCAACCCCGTGTTTAAGCCACAGCACATTAACTAGCTTCACTTTCTTATTCCGTAACTCTTTCACTTCACGAGCTAAAATGCGAATTGGTTCCTCTTCATAAGTCAGATCAGGCTGAATCTCGATTTCTACTGGATTAACCACATGAGAAGGGTCGGATCTATATCGTCGAAGCATCGATACGTGAAACACATCGTGGATTCTGTCTAGCTCCGAGGGTAATTTCAATCTATATGCTACTGGCCCGATACACTCAACAATTTCATACGACCCAATAAATCTCGGGCTCAACTTTCCTTTACGGCCAAATCTAACTATCTTTTTCCACGGTGAAACTTTCAAAAATACCCTATCACCAATTTGAAACTCAATGCCCTTACGTTTCAAATCTGCGTAAGATTTTTGACGATCCGATGCTGCCTTCAAACTATCACAAATCACAGCCACTTTCTGCTCGGCTTCCTTGACCAGATCAACCCCGTGTATCTTGTTTTCACCGAGCTCGGTCCAGAACAGAGGCGTACTACATTTATGACCGTACAAAGCTTCATAGAGAGCCATTCTGATACTAGATTGAAAGCTATTATTATAAGCGAATTCAATCAAAGGCAAGTATCGCTCCCACGTACCTCCAAACTCGAGAACACAACATCTCAGCATATCCTTGAGTATTTGGATAACGCGCTCGGATTGACCATTTGATTGCGGGTGAAAAGCTGTACTAAAATGTAGTTTAGTACCCAAGGCATCTTGTAATTTCTTCCAAAACCTCGATGTGAATCTCGGGTCTCTATCCGACACGATAGAAATAGGTACTCCGTGTAATCCTACAATCTGTGATATGTACAACTCCGCCAACTTATCAAGGGAAAAGTCCGAACGTACAGGGATAAAATGGGCCGATTTCGTCAACCTGTCAACTATTACCCAAATTGACTCTTTTTTACTCGGTGTTAGGGGCAAACCTGCTACGAAATCCATCGTAATTCGATCCCACTTCCATTCTGGTATCATGATCGGTTGAAGTAAACCCGATGGTACTTGATGTTCCGCTTTCACTTGCTGGCAAATCAAGCACTTCGACACATAATCTGAAATGTCATGTTTCATCCCGTGCCACCAGTAGAATTGTTTTAGGGCGTTATACATTTTTGTGCTCCATGGATGAACCGAAAATTTACTATTATGAGCTTCGTCACAAATCGTTCAAATCAATTCAAGATTTTTCGTTACACAAATCCGATTCCTGAACCTTAAACACCCTTCAATATCTACTTGAAAGTCCGAATTCTCATCTGAACCACATTGGCTTTTCTTTGCTTTCAAAACATCATCAACATCTTGAGCTTCTCGAATTTGCTGTTCAAGCAGTGGCCTCACTTTCAACTCAGCATTGATCGTACCATTTTCGGTTATGTCTATCTCTGCATTCATAGCACGTAAGGCAAATAACAATTTTCGACTAAGTGCATCCGCGACCACATTCGCCTTTCCTGGGTGATAATCAATCACGAGTTCATAGTCCTTTAACAATTCTAACCACCGTCGCTGCCTCAAATTCAGATCTCTTTGAGTCATTAAATACTTCAAACTTTTGTGATCCGAGAAGACGTGGCATTTCTAACCGAACAAGTAGTGATGCCAAATTTTCAAAGCAAAGACTATAGCAGCCAATTCAAGGTCGTGTGTTGGATAATTTCTCTCGTGTGGCTTCAACTGTCTAGAAGCATAGGCTACGACTTTACCTTCCTGCATCACTACACAACCCAGCCCATTAAGAGATGCATCACTGAAAATAACAAACTCTTTACCCGATTCAGGCTGAACGAGCACAGAGGCTTCCGTCAACAGGGTCTTCAGTTGATCAAAGCTCTCTTGACACCTTTCTGACCATACAAACTTTACATCCTTCTGAAGTAGCTTTGTCATCGGGGATGCTATCATGGAAAACCCTTTTACAAAGCGTCTATAATATCCGGCAAGTCTGAGAAAACTACGAATCTCAGAAATATTTCGAGGGGGTTTCCAATCAAGTATGGCTGAAACTTTACTCGGATCAACCCGAATGCCTGCTGCTGATATAAAATATCCCAGGAAATTAACTTCGTTCAACCAAAACTTGCATTTGCTGAATTTCGCGTATAAATGCTTTTCACGCAAAATCTACAGTACCAACTTCAAGTGCTCGGTATGCTCAATTTCGTCTCGTGAATAGATCAGTATGTTATTAATAAATACCACAACAAACCGATCTAGATAGGGTTTGAAAATTCTATTCATCAGATCCATAAAAACTGCAGGCATTAGTGAGCCCGAAAGGCATCACTAAAAACTCATAGTGGCCGTATCTGGTCCGAAAGGTAGTCTTCGGTATGTCTGATTCTCTAACTCGCAGTTGGTAGTATCCCGACCTCAGATCAACTTTTGAAAATACTGAGGCTCCCTTAAGCTGATCGAACAAATCATTAATACGTGGCAACGGGTATTTGTTCTTTACGGTTACCTTATTGAGCTGTCGATAATCAATGCACATTCTCAAAGTTCCGTCCTTCTTTCTCACAAATAAAACGGGCGCACCCCAAGGAGAAAAACTCGACCGAGCAAAACCTTTATCGGTCAACTCTTGCAGCTGAACCTTCAACTCTCTTAATTCGGTTGGTGCCATCCTATACGGAGCTATCGATATCGGTGTAGTCCCTGGCGTCAACTCAATACTAAATTCCACTTCGCGTTCTGGTGGTAATCCCGGTAATTCTTCCGGAAATACATCCGTATATTCACAAACCACTGGCACTGATTCAATCCTCTGTTCTACTACTTTCGTGTCAATCACATACGCAAGATAGACTTCGCAACCCTTTCTCAAATATCGTTGAGTCAACATTGAAGATATTACAGTAGGTAGTCCATTCAAGTCCGCAGATTCAATTCGGATCATCTCATTATTTTGACCTCTCAAATCAGTGGTCTTTCTTCTACAATTGACTACTGCATCATATACTACTAACCAATCCATACCGAGGATAATATCAAACTCATCGAACGGTAGTAGCATCAGGTTAGTCGGGAAGTATATATCTCGAATCATCAGTGGGCAGTTCTTACATACTTTGTCAACTAACACACTTTGACCTAGGGGTTTTGAAACCCGAATCGCAAACTCAGTAGACTCAATAGGTAGAGTCTTACTGGATACTAACATTTCACACATGTACAAATGAGTCGAACCGGGATCAATTAAAGCAACTACATTAGTATCGAAAAGAGTGAAAATACCGGTAATGACATCGGAGGATGAAGCCTCCTCTCTGGTACGGATGGCGTATGCCCTAGCTGGTACGCGAACATCTGATCGAACAATCGCATCTGATGTACCCCTCTGTGCACCACTCCTACCTTCCCCAAAACGAGATGATCTACCTCGAGCCGTAGCGCCGCTCGGTCTCGCATTCTGAACAGTACCTCTTCCAACGGTCTCCGGGCAATCTCGAATGAAGTGACCCTGTAAGCCACACCTATAACACGTGCGAGAAATAGATTTACCCCAACACTCTCCATGATGTCGTCTGCCACACTGTTGACACTCCGGTTTGCTCAATTTCTCATTTTCCACACTTGCAACTGATGTAGCCCGAGAACTCACTGGCGGTCGTTCTCGTATAGAAATCCTGGTGTTAGGCTTGAATCAACCACCGTCATTCTTAAACTTCTTCATAGACATCTGTGAAAATTTTCTTGCGGACCTCTTCCGAGTGTCTTTAGATTCAAATTTGGCTTTTTGTTTTTCCTTTCCCAGTTCTTCAGCTTTACAAGCTCGTTCAACCAACACAACGAACTCATTAATTCCCAAAATGCCGACCAAAAGCTTTATATCCTCATTTAAGCCATCTTCAAATCTCCGGCACATAGCAGCTTCCGGTGGAACACACTCGCGAGCATAACGACTGAGTCGCACGAATTTGCGCCCGTATCCGGATACAGACATGCGGCCTTGATTGAGCTCGAGGAACTCTTTGCGCTTAGAATCAATAAAGCGCTGGCTTATATATTTCTTATGGAATTCTGCTTGAAAGAACTCCTAAGTAACCTTTTCTTTTGGGACAACCGACACAAGCGTATTCCACCAGTAGTAGGCAGAGTCTCGTAATAGTGATATAACACACCTTAAACACTCGTCAGGTGTACAAGACAGTTCGTCGAATACTTGAATAGTGTTATCGAGCCAAAATTTGGCTCACTCTGTATCATCGTCATCCTCGGCTCTAAATTCCTGAGCTCCGTGTTTCCTAATACGGTCAATCGGAGGTTTAGTCACTCTGTCAAGATTAGCGACTGGAGGTATCCCAGGTGTTACTGGGGGTAATTTAGATCTTGAGGTAGATGAACAGCAGGAGTGGTTCGTAAGTAATAACTGAACCAATCGTTCATCATATTATGGAAGGCCTGATTTCCCCTCTCATCTGGGCCACTCGTAGTAGGTCGAGATTCTTCCGGCACGGTCCCTTGCGCGGGCACAGGCGCCACACTCTCGACATCATCAGCTAATGCTTGCTCGGGATCCGAATCCATTACTATAAGAAGGAAACAATTACATTTCGCTGTCAGAAGTCATCACATTATTTTATCACAAAACATGGCATGTATAGCTAGACCCTTACGCGCTACGTTAGTCCAAGAACCGACTAAACCGTAGCTCTGATACCAATAAAATGTAACACCTCTAACCCGTATCTATTGCTGGGTTCGAGTTTGAGGTATTACACGACCGAACATGAATCTATATATACCTTTGTAAATAACTACAAGCAATTTCATGCCATTCTATTTTAGCAAACATATCAATCCCATTCAAATTCAAAGGCATACTAAAATATCATGGATAAATTCATGAGTAATTTCTAACAAATCATCACCCATTTTGATGTTCAATAGTGAAGGTCGAATAAGCCTATGATAGTTATTATTTCAATGCAATTCTATAGCTAACATTTCGTTCAAGCTTATAACATTTTTTAAGACACTTCTAATAACATACATTTCTGCTTTCATTATCAACAATACACTATAACTCTCATTCCTCATAACCGAATGTACCCTAGCATTTAACACAATTAACTTAAATTCCCAAACCAACCTATATTACTTTACTCACAACCAACTCAGCTCAACATAGCAAATTAACCATTTTCGTATGGCATCTTTACAAAATCACATTCGTTCCATATAAAATAAAACATTTCCATACATAATTCAGCCTATACATGCCATGGACATTGGATTCAAAAACAACAAAATACCAAAAGAGGTGATAATGTGATTGACTTCGGCGATGATCCTTGAGCTTGAGCTTCAACTTCAAAACCTAATGAACAATGCATAGAACACACCAAGTAAGCTATCATAGCTTAGTAAGTTTAAGCAAATAGTATTCATTAAGGATTTAAACACATTTTCATTCAAATTTCAGAATCCTACTCTCTTGATAAAAACTATACCAATCATCACAACCATTTAGAGATGAAATTATATCCACATCATCTACTTATATCAACTTTTCTATACCATACTCGCATAAGAGTAATTTACTAACATACTAGTAATATACTTACCAAATTTCCTACTTACAATTTAATCTACCAAAAGTCTCAAATAAATAGATATAATATTCATACCTCCAGATTACTTACCCATCCAAATTAACCGTTCGTGCCTCACAGGTGATAATACATTAGTATAATTTCTAAATACATAACATCTTTAACAACAGAAAATTCTTTAACAAACCTTATACTTACACAGTTGTTAATAGAACTTAGTAACGTATCACTCACATAGAGCCGTCACTTTAATATTTCTCGTAACGTATCGCTCACATAGAGCCGTTACTGAATCATTTTGCACACACAGTGCTAACCTATCGTAACGTCCCGCTCATACAGAGCCGTTACCAAATCATTCCGCACACGCAGTGCCAATTTGTAATATCACTTAAACATCACATACAATTTCACAACTTAAGACATTTAGCACACCAATTATACATATTTGATCCTTAATTCTTCTTTTACTATTTACCAAAATATTCTGCCTTATACTTGTAGAGTCATGATAGTATAATTAATCAATAATATTCATTAATCCATACTTTCTACTTGTCTACAAATCAATCCATAATGTTCATTCATTCCAAATACATACGCCTACCACAATTACGACATTATAACATTTAATCTATCCCAACCGTCCGAACCATTCATATATTTTATTTGCATCCATACACATTCACATGATACACTCACATCTAGCTAATTCATACATGATCAATCCATTTCATTCGATTCTATCAAGAACGTACATATAGACGTAGATATGTACATATGTGAAATAAACTTCTTATCACAATTATACTTAAACATGTAATTGATATCTCATATTCAACTAAGAATATAATTTGGAGACATTCATACTATTAAGATATGTATATACTTATGCAAGCACATAGAGCAATTTCACATTATTTAATTTGCTTAGGGACTTACTTGGAATTCAATGAATTCGTATTTCTCGGCTATTTATTCACTTTGGCCTTCCCACGATCTATCTCATTTTCTTTTTGATCCCAGTCTAAGAAAATATCAAGTAACCTTTATTCAATACAATTTTCAATTAATTCTACTCAATTCAATTCAACCTCAAAATTTATACAATCATTTAAATTTTACCCTTACAAGTTCACACCCTATTCGATTAAGTCCCAAATCTATCATTCACAAATCAATTATATAAATATGGTCATAATTCGATTTTCCCCAAGACCGAATGCCCTATATTATTATAACAATTCTTGCAATTCAATTTTAGACATAATTTCATCTCTCATAGCTACCATTAGAACATTCCCATTCATTAATAACAAATTTGTTTAATAGCAATTTACCCCTCCCTAATTTGGTTTCCTTGCAAATTTAGTCCCTAAACAAATTCACTAAATATTCATAAAACTTGGACTAATACCACTTAAATGCCGAACCTTATACCTCCCTTCCTAGGTTCACAAAGCCATTCATTCAAGCAATTTAGCTTCCAACCGATTGTTTCCCAAAATATCCAAGCCATAATACATACCCATTTTCCTATATAACATGCTAATATCCAACCATAACCAACATTTCTTCATCGAACATGAATAAGTCATACTACTAGATCATGGCCGAATCTAGGGGGAGCTTTAAGCTCAAATTTTGCACATGAATTTGATAGTATATAAGATTACCAGCACAACCATGCAAAATCATCAAAAAATGGAGCTTGATACCTCACCTTAGAGACACATGCAAGGTCCGGCCATGAAGGTTTAAAAATGGCTTCTTGTTCTCTTCTTGTTTCGTGAGAGAAAGATGAAGATGATGGAGGAGAAAATGAATTAAAAATGTATTTTTCCTTTTTTCTTTATTCACATAAAATATTTAATCTATATTCCACTATCATAATTTTATTATATTTAATATTATTCATCATCATTACCGTCCACTACTATAGTTTTTGGATAAATTGACATGCAAATCCCCTTGTTCATGTCACATTTAAATTTTTATCTATTCGGTCCTTTCTCTAAATTCAAACATATCAACCATATTTTCCATACAATTCGACACACACACATTGCACAATAATTATGTATATATATATATATATTATGAGATTTTCTAAGTCGGATTCATGGTCCCGAAACCACCGTTTCGACTAAGGTCGTAGTTGGGCTGTTACAGTTTCAGAGTGACTAGGGTGGAGAGTTTCGCTCATTTACATCTTTGTTAGCTCAACATGGTATTTTGCATCGACTAACATGCCCTCACACCTCCGAAAAAAATGGAATTGTAGAACACAAACATTGCCATGTCGTTAAAGTTGGCCTCACTCTGCTTGCTCAAGCCGAGTTGCCTATGAAATATTAGGGCTATGATTTTTCATGTATAGTTCATTTAATCAATTGATTGCCCACACCTGTTCTTCAACACCGGTCCCCATATTTGGTTCTATATAGTACTCCTCCATTGTATGACCATCTTCATGTGTTTGGATGTTGTTGTTACCCATATCTTCGTCATTTCAATTGACACAAGTTGGAATTTCAGTCGCACCCATGTACTTTCCTTGGTTACAGCTCACAACATAAAGGTTATCAATGCTTTCTCCTGATGGATGAATTTTTGTATCCCGACATGTGATTTTTTATGAGGATCGATTTTTGTTTTCTAAACAGAGTCCATCACTTCCTTCGGCATCCGACCGAGTCACCACTTTTCTTCCTCTTGTGCAGCCAAATTTGCAATCTCCAATGCCATTGAGTCCGACTACGTTAAGTCATACATCCGTTTCTAGTCCTGTTCGAGATTCTGACTCCTACCTTCGTGCTGATGTTGGTTCTTGCTTGAGTCCTGACATTAGTCCTTCTCCCACACTGGTTGTTCTCGCTTCTTACATTAATCCTCCCTCTCAGCCTTGTAATACTCATGCGATGGTCACTCGCTCGAAGGCCAGTATTTTTAAGCCGAAAGTACTCACGGTTGAGACTTTTAAACGTAAACCACGCACGATTGATGAGGCTTTTTCTAGTAAAGAGTGGATGATGGCGGCCCATGATAAGTATGATACGCTCATTCGAATTCATACTTGGACTTTAGTTCCATTCCCTTCGGGTCGAAAGGCGATTGGTTTCAAATGGCTATTTAAGGTAAAAAAGAATCCCAATGTACCGTGGCTCGTCAAAAAGGACAGTTGGTCACAAAAGAGAGCTATCAGGTTCGAGAATGTGATTTTCGTGAAACATTTAGTCCTGTTGTTAAACTAGCAACAATTCACACTATTTTGTCAATTGCAATTTTTAAACAATGGTCCTTACGTCAAGTTGATGTGAATAATACCTTTCTTAAGAATTATCTCACTGAAGAAGTGTATATGCAGCAACCTTCCGGGTTTGTTCAAAGTAGTACGGATGGACAACCTCTTGTTTGTCGATTGACCAAAACTTTGTATGGACTCTGGCAAGCTCCAAGGGCTTGGTTTTATAAACTGAAGATTTTTCTAATGCCTCTTGGTTTTCTTCTTTCTAAATCTGATGCATATCTCTTCATTCATATCACTGATGCTTTTCGTATGTATGTTTTGGTATATGCTGATGATATTATTATTACAACGGATTCTATTATCGAGATTGATAAGTTTGTTCATCGTATTCACACTGAATTTTCACTCAAAGACATGAGGGAGCTTCATTATTTTTTGGGTGTTAAAGTAGCTCACTAGTCTGATGGTGCTATTCATTTATGCCAGTATAAGTACATCCTTGATCTTCTTGATCGATGCCATATGCTTCAGGCTAAATGTGTTCCTACACCCATGATCAGTTCACCTCCTTTGTCTAAACATGTGGGAAGTCCGCTTAGTAATCTTCAAGAGTTTCGCAGTATTGCCGGTGCCTTACAATATTTTGTTTTCACTTGACCCGACATTGCGTATGCTATAAATCATATATGTCAGTTTATGCATGCTCCGACTAATGTCCATTTAGTAGCCATAAAGCATATCTTGCATTACCTTTGTGCCACTATTGATTATGGGTTGCTCATGCCACTATCTGAGAGGTTGTCTTTAGTTGGATATGCAGATGCGAACCGAGGACTACACTTTGATGATCGTCGTTCCACCACGGGCTACTGTATGTATTTTGGTAACAATATTGTCTCTTGGTGCTCCAAGAAGCAACAAGTTGTATCTTGGTCTACTGTTGAGGCTGAGTACAGCGGAATGGCTACTGCTGCTGCTGATATTACGTGGTTGGAGTCTTTGTTACGAGAACTTCAGCGTAAGTCCGTTGATCCACCAACCATCTGGTGTGATAATTCGAGTGCCGTTGCGGTTGCATCCAATCCAGTCCTTCATTCCAAATTTAAACATATTGAGCTCAACTTGTTCTTTGTTCGCAAGAAGGTTACTGAGGGTTCTCTCATTGTTGGTGAGGTTCCAGCATGTAATCAAATTGTCAACATTCTCACCAAAGCTTTGTCTGCCTCTCACTTTTGTCGTCATCGACAACTTCTTCGAGTCTCACCTTTAGGGTAGTAGGGTGAATATTAGAGTTAGTTAGTTTGTACTAACTAATTTTGTTATAGCAGTTTCTACTATATGATTTTGTATAAATACTCTACCTCTATACTCATTGAAGCAAGCAAATATTAATCAAGATTGTTTACAGTTTAATTGTATTTCTATAGTTCCTTTCAATTTGATACCTGACATTAAAGAAGTGATGTAATATCTTGAAGGCAATGCTAATTTGCCTAATATACCACTTGACAGTGCTCCAAATATTATGCCATCTTCTATCCTTGAAACCTTTCAAGTACGTGATTAGACTATTGAAATTAGCCTATCTGTAGCAAATAACTCGGCTCTGATAGTATAATTTTGTATTCTTCATCAGCTGGGAAGGGTCTTTCTCTGAATTCTTTGTCAAGTGCAGATACAATTTTTTGTATAGGTCGCTGAGAGTTCTAATGGAAATGTTGTACATCTGTTTATTCTATTTTGAAACTTTTTCCTCAATATACCCATAGCTTTTTTTCGAGTGCTCTGCAAGTCAATCGATTTGATCTTTAATGGGTTAGTCATATAACACCAATTTTATTGCTAGCCTATATATGTTTTGAACTTTCTAAAACAACTAAACCAGGCATGTATATCAATTGTAAGCACTTGAAATAAAAGTATATAAAGAATAGTTTGTTTGTAATCCAAAAGTTTGAGGCTATATATCCAAACTCCAAAACCCTTGAGTTAATTCAACTAAAATGAATCAGTAAAGGTAGTTTATACAAAAATGAGAGTTGATGGGAAATGGTGCGAAGTTTTTTGGATAGGCAAGTTATGAGTAAATTGGTTAAGAGTGTAGTGAGAGAGTGGAATTGGATTGTTTAGAAGAGAATTTTAGAGACTTTGTGTAAGCATTTCCTGATTGAGTTTGAAAAGAATGAGGGGTGATGGTTGGCTATGGCTGATATAATGCTAGCCCATGATCGGAGGAGTTTAGCCTAAGTTGGGGAAGGTACGTATTTTCTCTATTATGATAGTAATGAAGAAAAGTTTTTCTTGGGAGTGTAAAGTGTAATGGCCTAAATTCAAGATTTATCGGAATAATGGTTTCGCAACCATAAATCCGATTTAAATAGAAATTTATTTCAATATGTTTGCATGAGTTTTTATATGATAGGAGATATTTTATAAATATTTATAAAATGTTAGTAATGTGGTATTAAACTTTCGTTAGAAAATTTTAATGTTTGGGTAGGTAATTAAATGAAAAGGACTAAATTGAAATGAAAGTAAAAGTTTAATTATAAATTAAAAGAAAATATAAAGGACTAAAATGGAAATTAAGCCATTTTGTCTAGATTGAGGCGGTTTATTGAAGAAAATCTGAGATTTTTTTTAGTATATTATTATATTATTATTATTATATATATATAAGAAAGGAGAAAAGAAACAAAAGGATAAAAACAAAGGAAGAACAGAGAGCGAACGTGAAGGAAAGAAAGAAAAAGAGAAAAGAGAGAAAAAAAGGGAAAATTTAAGTTTGAAGCTTGGAGTTTAATCTGGTAAGTTAATTTAGTCCTTTTCTTTTAATTTTGATGCTTTATAAGTTTTAGAACAAAGTTTTGATGAATTTAAGTTGAATTTTTTGAAGTTTTAGAGTTTTTGAATATAGCATATGATGAATAAAATGATGAATTAGTGGTTTAATTGAAAGAATTTGAAGTTAGAATTGGATAAAGGACTTAATTGTAAAACAAGCTATAAGAAAAAAGTTTTGGGACAGCAGCAGTAGAGTAAGTTTGAAAATTCACCAAAAATCGTAGAAGTGGAATTAGAAGTTGAGTAAGATATGAAATTAAAGCTTATTGAGTCTATTTTCATATGAAAGAAACAAGGAAAGAAAAGAAGTTCTTTATATTGAGATATCTATATTTTTGTAAGACTGTTTCAGAATGAATTCGGGTTCCCCTGTTTTGACTTTAGAAAATCATAAAAAATTGAAGAAAAATAATTAGGGGCTTAAATTTATATGTTTAGAATCCTGAACGAGTCTATTTTCTATAGAAATAAACAGGAACATCATCCGAATCCTGTATGAAGAGATAATTAATTTTTAGTGAAGAAGAGTCAGAACTGCTAGATAGCAGAACAGGGGTAACTTTGATGAATAAACTGTACTAATTGGATAGGCTAAAAATTCTGGAAATTTTATGGTATAAAGAAATGTGAGTCTAGTTTCAGGGAAAATTAACGGTTCTTCATTTGGAGCTCTATAGCTCAAGAAATAAATAATTTAGTGACTGTGACTCAAGTAGACAGCTTTGAATAAACTAAAAATAATAATAGAATTATAGAAAATGCTACATGTGAACATGAAATGTATTAAATTGATGATTGAATTTATTTATTTAGATCCGGAAAACTCAAATACGAAGCTAGATCGAGGAAAGGAAAAAGTCCCGGATTAGTAGATTTTGTAAACGAACTAGTATCGAGGTAAGTTCATGTAACTTGAATTATATTCTTAGATGCTTGAAATGTATGTTATTGATGTGGATATAATTTGAATGTTCATTGTATGAAAATTTATGCAATATTGATATTTTTGATAAAAAGGGAAAGAAATACCGGTTGAATGAAAGGAAAATTCGATGGATCTCTGAAAAGGAATTGACGGTAAAAAGGATCTAGCCCGGACGGGTGATCCTATCCTGATATAGCCCTCCCGAAGAATATGTGGAAAATGGATTTAGCCCGGACTGGTAATCCAAATTAGGGTCTGAATTTAGCCTGGACTGGTAATTCAGATCAAAGCTCATTAGAGTAATTTTCGTTGCAGGGGATTTAGCCTGGACTGGTAATCCCGACAATACTCTATGAGTTTATATTACAGGGGATTTAGCCTGGACTGGTAATCCCGCTGTAAAGATGAGGTTCGCGGGAGTGTGCTCTCTAAAATGAAAATGTGCGCACATGAATATGAATTGACGGACCCGGATTTGTACACAAAAGTGTACCTCTGAAAATCTATCGAAATTTCGAGTAATTCAACGGAATAAATATGGAAAAATAACAAGGAAATGGAAATCATGATATTGATGAGCTCATCAATCATAGTATATATATTATTGATATATGGAAATTATTGAACTAACTTAAATGTTGAGCTTGTGTGTGATAGGGAAATAATGCATTGAATGAATATATGAATTTTTATTGCATTGTATTGAAAATATTGGGTAAGTATAATTCTTGTTACATGGGCTTACTAAGCACAAAGTGCTTACCCTATTTCTTTTTTTCCTTGTTTTGTAGTGTTAAGAGCTCGGAGGTCAGATCGGTGGGAGACTCATCACACTATCAACCCCAGTATTTCGGTATTTTAAGAAACTTTATTTTAGAAATCAATGGCATGTATGCGCTAATAAAATAGATGTTAGTATGAAATGAATGTAAGGTCAGCCATTGGTATGGCCTATGTCTTAAAGTTATCTTATAAATATGCATGAATTATTTTGAAAATATGTTGAATTGGAATGGTCTCGGTTTTAAAATAAAAATTCTGGTAATGCCTCGTACCTTATTCTGACAACGAATACGGGTAGGGGGTGTTACATAAAGAACTAGGTATGAAACTGATTTTAAAGAAGAAGAAACTAATAAGAAGAAGCTTACTGATTTCTTGAAAAAAATGATTCTGTTTGGCTTAATATGTTCAACACTGATTTTCACTTCTTAATGAGTGTTTATATACAATTTTGGATAACAGTTCTTGTGAGTAAGTGCTTAACAAATTGTTGATTTCTTATAACAAACTAACTACCTAGTATATGAATCTTTACATTCACCCAGCTTCTCTATGGGCAAGACCCGAAGAAGATTTCAAAAACGCGCAAAATACGTTGCCGAAAGTGTTTTGGTAAAAATATCAGCTACTTGATCACAAGTTGGAACCTTTCCTACCATGACAAATCCATCCGCCACTTTCTCTCGAACAAAAAACAAATCCAGCTCAACGTGCTTGAACTTAGAATGTAAAACATGATTAGCTGCAACAGCTACTACACCGGAGCTATCGCACCAAACTTTAGGAGTATCATCTGACTTGACTTGTAGTTCTTAAAGTAACAAAAGGAGCCAGGTAACTTCACTAGTAGCTACCGCAAGGCTCCAATATTCTGCATCAGCCGTAGACCGAGCAACATTTGTTGCTTTTTAAAACCCCAAGAAACAGGAATAGATCCAAAATAGACATAGAACCCAGAAGTTGATCTACGATCATCAAAATCAAGCCCCCAATTGGCGTCAGCATAGACACTCAATGATAAATGGGCAGACGGCCAAAAAGTAATTCCAAAATCAATGGTACCACATAGATATCGCAAAATGCGTTTCAGGGCAGCCATGTGAACATTAGTAGGGCTATGCATGAATTGACATATTCGATTTACAGCATATGCAATGTCAGGGCGAGTAAACACCACGCACTGAAGCGCACCTGCCAGGCTTCTATACTCTGTTGGATTGGACAAACTATCACCATCGTTTTTGGATACTTTGGACGAGCTTACCATCGATGTGTAAACACTCTTTGCTTTGTCATCGAAACGCGGTCAAGAATATCCTAGATGTATTTTGTCTGACACAAATAGAGGCACCCTAATGATGTCCGACTAACTTCGATCCCAAGAAAATAGTGTAAATCACCCATATCTTTGAACGAAAATTCATTGTTTAGTAATCGAACAAACTGATTAATTTCGGTAGCCAGATTCCTAGTAACAATAATGTCATTGACATACACCAAAACATATAGAGTAGAGTCATCCTGGATTCGAATAAACAAGGACGCATCAGACTTGGAAATGACGAATCCAATAGACACAAGAAACTGCTTCAGTTTTTCAAACCAGGCACGAGGTGCTTGACGAGGACCATATAATGCTTTCTTCAGGCGACACACAAACTGCTTGCCAGTCAAATCAAACTGAACATAACCTGGGGGTTGTTGCATAAACACTTCAGTATCCAAGTCCCTATTTAAAAAAGTATTATTCACATCGACTTGTCGGAGAGACCACCCTCTAGAAACGACAATGGATAAAATAACACGAATAGTAGCAGGCTTGACAACTGGACTAAATGTTTCTTTAAAGTCATAACCAGGTACCTGAGAACAGCCTTTGGCTACCAATCTGGCTTTTTGTCGAGCAATAGCACCGTCAGGATTCCTCTTAATCTTGAACAACCACTTGCACCCAATGATCTTGCGACCTGACGGAAGAGGAACAAGTTCCCAGGTAGAGTTGCAAATAAGAGCATCATATTCGGCCTGGGCAGCAACACTCCACTCAGCAGAAGATAATGCCTCCTCTATTATAGACGGCTCTATAGTTTCAACATTCATAGCTTTGGGTTTGAAAATTCCAGCCTTAGCTCGAGTCACCATCTGATGAGTATTAACACTTTTCGTGAGTCTGGATGAACCAGGAACAGTACCATCATCAGGTGGAGGACCGATGACCAGTTGTCTGTCAACACTCCCCGTAGATCGGTTCAAATCAGTAGTACCATCAAGATCCAGTTCAGGTATGTCCGTAGAGGGAATCAGAACCTAGTCAGATGAAGACAATATATTTCCAGCAAACGAAAAGCTAGAAAAATTTAACGACTCTGTTAAGGGATCTACTGGGAAGGTCGATACTGTTCGAACAAGGGGAATAGTTGTCGAAGCAGTTACCCCAAATTAAAATGTCGGGCTTTCGGAGTTATTTGTAGAGGTCGGCGACAAAAAATTATTTTCATCGAAAACAACATGTCTCGACACAACAACTTTACCACTTGGAAGAAGACATTGATATCCTTTGTGTTGAGTACTGTAACCCAAAAACGTGGAAGGTTGTGACCTGAACTCCAGCTTACGTGTTGTATAATGACGCAAGTAAGGATAACAGTAGCATCCAAAAACTCGTAAATAATCATAGGTGGGATCACAACCATACAAAGCCGAAAAAGAGTGTTCCTTTGTAAAACCACAGTGGGAAGACGATTGATAAGATGCACCGAACAACAAAACACATAGCCCCAATATTCCATAGACAGATTTGCTTGAGCCAATAAAGTGATGCCCATTTCCACAATGTGTCGATGCTTGCGTTCAGCAATTCTGTTTTGTTCAGACGTATAGGGACATGTTAATCGATGAATAATTCCTTGAGATGCCAGAACAGACGTAAAAGCCCGATATTCTCCACCCCAGTTACTTTGAAGTTGTTTGATGGATTTGCCGAACTGTGTCTTAATCAGTTGCTGAAAGCGAACAAAACATTCTAAAGCCTGAGACTTTTGACTTAAAAGATATATCCACGTAAACCTAGTGTATGCATCGATAAATGACACGTAATACCATTTATTTCCACTGGCTACAGCCCCGGGACCCCACAGATCAAATACAATCAATTCAAATGGTTGATATTCAATAGTAGACCGATAAACCGTAAAAGTAACATATTTTAAGCCCATATTTAGTATGCTTTTGGATGAATTAAGCCTCGATTTATGTAAAAAGGTGCTCTTAATCCTTTGTTTTCATGTTTTATACCCAAGAAAGCACCCGAGGATAAAAAGAACGGAAAACAGGCCCAAAACGGAGTAAATAGGCCATATCATGAAATCCACACGGCCTGGGCCCAAGACCACACGGCCGTGCCACGTCAATCTACTAGAACACAGCCTGATCTTGATTCACACGGCCGTGCCTCATTCAACAGGATTGAACACGGCCTGGCCATGACTTACACGGGCGTGTGCCATGGCCGTGTCCCTGTCGCAGGAAAGAGAAATTTCATTCGGATTTGGATAGTTAGGGGCAAAGAAACATATTTCGAAAGCCTATATAAACCCCCTAAGTATAACCTGAAAGAGGGCGGTTAGCTAGGCCAAGGAGCTGAGCCAGAAAAGCCAGATTTATGGAGGATCACTCGAAGATAGCCTGTATCCATCTCAAGAAGCCGGAATTATACTCAAGACGGAGGATCTCTCCTTCAATTCCTTCAGGGGGTTTTAGGGATTTCTTATGTTTTGTCTTATCTTTTCTTTTGAGATGTTCTCTTTTATTATTATGAACTAAACCCCTCAGATACTTGAAGGGGATGAAACCTAAGACGAATCTTGTTATCGTTTGCTGAACTATATGATAAATATTTGACTTGTTCTTAATTAAGTGTTCTTAATTCTTGTGTTGATATTTTCGGGATATTGATTCAAGTATGATGTGCTTAGGTGGAGGAGCAAAAGTCCCTGCCTAAGAGTAGATCTAGCATAATTAAGCGAAGTTGATCGCGTGCCTAGAGATAGGGTGACGAGATTTTGCTGGATTAGGGTGAAACCTATTATGGGAGTCCATATATCGAGTTAATGCGATTCTAGGGGTTTTAATTAGAAAGAGATTTCAATTAATCAACCTAGGGTTAGACGTTATTCGCTTCGAGAGAGGGTTTAATATAACTTAGGGAATCTTACGGATCAAGTCAAGTGAATAAATCGTCTGGTTCAGTGTTAGATAACAAGTGAAGTCTAGGTGGATTCTTCCTAAGGGTATCGTCTTAATCAACTGAGTTTTTCGAACAGTATTTCCCCAATTCACTCTTTTTGTCTTTGCGTCTTTAGCTTAGTAATTAGATAATTTTAGATTAAACAACAACTTCACTTATTTTTGGCTAGATAATAGAAAGAGAGTTAGTATTAGTACTTTTGGTTCCTTTGGGATTCGATATTCTGATCTTGCCTAAACTATACTACTGTTCGATTGGTGCGCTTGCCTTAAAATTGTTGTCAGAGTTAGTTTCCAGGTTCGATCATTCTCATTATAAATTTTAAAGCTCTAATTTCGACGATCATAGACACAGAGAAAGGCAATTTATGTGACTTTCCTTTTTGACAAGCAATACAGATACCGCCAGCATAACCTTTAGGAAAATCGACATTACATTTTTCTAAGACATTTTTAACAACAGAAACAGAAGGGTGTCCAAGACGATTATGCCATAGATCAAACATAGCACAATCCTGAACCTTATTTTGAATCTTCGCATGAGTAGTGAACGGAGCTTCAGTAGGCACCGAAAAGTGATATAACGTGTCATGTATGTGGCCCTTCAGCAGGATCACCCCCGTCTTTATGACCTTAATAACACAATATGTAGGATGAAACTCAAAAAATACTTCATTATCATTAGCAATTTGTGAAACCGACAGAAGATTCTTTCGTATACTGGGCACACACAACACATTTGATAAGCGAAGTAATCTAGACGGAGTGTGTAAAAAACCATTACTGATCAACGAAATCGAGGCAGGGTGGTCATTACCCATTAAAAGAGAAGACATACCTGAGTACGGTGTGCTGTCACGAAGTGCCGTCAGGTTCCGGCAAACATGATGACTCGCACCCGAATTAGGATACCATGATGCTGTACCGACAGATATGGGAATATAAGAATCATTTCCACCATCATTAGATCCGACTTGAGCAGTGTGAATGTGGGACCCGGGCGTGTCGAAAAAACCAGAAACATGTAGGTCACAAAGTCGAGGAAGTCCAATATAAGGGTCGGAGCCTGTATACACCCGGGCCCATGGTTTTATGGGCCATGGAGTCACTATTGCAACATTCGGCCCGTCGACGCATGGCCTTTGTCCACAGGATACCCCAAGATTCGACCCAATATCACGTTTTATATGGCCATAATTATGCCCAAAGGCACCCGACCCAAAATTGGCCTGCATATGCGCATGTGGTGGCCCACGTGTCGTCTGACCATAGTAATAGTCTGCCATTCCACTAGGCTGACGCACGGCACAACTATCTTGTCCATCAACCAAACAATTTTGACCACCCATTTCATAATTTTGACCCACAGCACATCTATTTTGACCATCATCAAAATTATTTTGACCAAACACAAATGAAGTTGGATGATAACTCACCCTAGGTGACTTAAACCCCCATTCGGTACCTCTAAATCTCCCAGCTATGGTGTCGTCACCTTCAGCAAAGTGTAACCCACGCAACGCGGTCGAACCTCCCTGATGCACCACCGGAGGCGTCGATGGCAAGGAGTCAGATTCCCTGTGATAACGGTAGTAACACCGTTGGGCGAGGTGTCCAAATCGAGAGCAGATCTGACATTGAATCTGAGGCTAAAACGACCTCTCACGACCACGGACCGACGAACGCCCACCACGGAACGAACCGTCTGCCACCGGAATTGAGACGGGCTCAACAAGATTCGCATGGAGAGGAAGCTCTTGGATCATACGTTATTGTCGATTTTCACACTCCACAAGAGCGTTGACAAGTCGATTGAAAGAGATAAGACCGGGCATTAGGGAGGCCGAGGAGACGACGGCCTCAAACTCCGACGGCAGTCCGGCGAGCATAATTTCGATTTTCTCCTCTTCTGAAATTCTTGAACATGCCATCTCCAACAAAGCACACAGGATCTTAATTCTTGCAACATAATTTTTAATAGACATATTACCTTTCTTTACCGAGTGTAATTCATGTCGCAAGCGTGACTGTTTGGCTCCTATGTCAGCCGCAAAGAGGTCTGTTACCGTGATCCAAACGTCGCAAGCCGACTTAGCATCAGTAAAGAACAAGAGAAGAGGTGCACTGACTGTGGAAAGAAGCCTAGATGTTAAAAACCAATCTTGTTGTTTGAAGACTTGAGCCAATGGATTTGGTGTAACAGCCCGATTTTGAGCCTAGTTGGAATAGTGCTTTTGGGCCACAAATTTGATGAGGAAAAATCTTATTTTTATTATATTTTTATGGTCTACGATTTCAGGGAAAGATTCTGTGAAAATTTCGTTTGAAAATTTCGACGTTTGGGCACCCAATTTAGTCAAAAGGTCTAAATTGTAAAAAGTGCAAAAGTTGAGTTCCACATGTTAGAAGTGTCCAATTTCTATGAAATTTTAAATTGGAGGTCCTTAAACGAAAATTAGACCATTGGTTAAATTTTTGGACAAAAATAGACATTAGATAAGTGAAATAGGATATTTTTAAGTTAGGGGCATTTTGGTAATTTGGTAATTAAATAGACTAAAAGACAAAATAAAAGCCAAAAACCTTTGTCCATCTTCTTCCTTGGCCGAATTTAGCATGGGGGAAGCCATGGCTAGGGTTTTCAAGCTTTCAAGCTCAATAGTAAGTGCATCCAAGCCCCGTTTTTAATGTTCTTTACATTTTTGAGATCTCCGTAACTCGGTTTAGCTATTTCTACCATTATTTTGAGCTAGGGTTTGTGTTTAAAAATTTACCCATGGACATGCATGTGCTTTGATGTGTAATGGTAGAATATGAATGCTCAGTGTGTAGTAAACGACTTTTACTAAGTGATTTTCGATAAAATCACATAAAAGCACTAATTTGTAAAAAGTTGAAAATGTATGAAAATGTGTGAATGAATGCAAATTGTGGACTGCTATAGTTATGAAAATGGTTCGTCTAGGCCTAAAGTACAAGAAAATTGAACAAAAATCATTTTACGAGCCTAGGGGCAAAAGTGTAAATATGACAAAGTTTAGGGGCAAAAACACAATTTTTCCATAGTATGATTTTTGGGTCACAATGAATAATGTGACTAATAATTAAGCTAAATGTGATGTTATAGATCAAAGAAAAAGAGGTTCGGACTTAGAACAAGGGGAAAATGAGTAACTGACGGTTAGGCTCCTTTTTGCCATTTTGGTATCGATGTAAGTTTGTATGAATTTAAACCTACATATACTTTCATGATTAAATTACTTGCTATCGTGAATATTGTACATTGTTTTCATGAAATTGATCAACAATGTTTAATAAGAAATTCAATGAGAACAAGTAAGTGGAAGTCTCGATTGAAGATTCGGAATAACAAGGATACCTATGTCACTACACGAGATAAGGAAAGGCAGTGTAAGACCATGTTTGGAACATGGCATCAACGTTGATATGTGAGCTAGTGCAAGATCATGTCTGGGACATGGCATCGGCCACATTATGAAAGCCAGTGTAAGACCATGTTTGGAACATGGCATCGGCGTTGATATATGAGCTAGTGTAAGACCATGTCTGGGACATGGCATCGGCCACATTATGAAAGCCAGTGTAAGACCATGTTCGGAACATGGCATCGGCATTGATATGTGTGCTAGTGTAAGACCATGTCTGGGAGAAGGCATCGACCATATTATAAGAGCCAGTGTAAGACCATGTCTAGGTTATGGCATCGGCATTATGAGGTGATCCCATGTAAGACCATATCTGGGATATGGCATTGGCATTAAGATATATGTTTGATGAGATTGAATATCCTCAGTTATTCCGGATAATTCAACGGGCAATGAGCCAAGTGTGTATGAGTAACTAAAGAGACAAGTGATTAAAGATAGTAACAAGTTAAGTTACTCAAAGATGTTAAAGAGATTTATTTAAGTTAAGGAAGATAATGATTTGAAGTTCATGTTATATTAGCAAAAGTGCTAATCATATGATTAAGTGATACATGTACCTTAATTAAGTTACAAGTATGAAATTATAATATGATATGTGATGAGAAAGAGCTAAGTTTATGCATCAGTGACAAAGAGCTAAGTTTATGCATCAATGACAATGTAACACCCCAAACCCAGCCTAAAAGTTAGGCCCGAATCCGGCGTGTCACATTGAAGTGTTTTTGCGAACACTTTGTTTTCATTGAAAACTATTCTAGAGAAAAGTTAAGTAAAATCCAGTTTGCTTTCAAAACGAGGTGTAGCCAAAAACCATTCCCTTGTTACTATATAAAAATTTCCTTTGACAGCGGAAGCTCGTTCTTAAAACACAATTATTTTCAAAAACTTGAAATATGCTTAAAAGAAATAAATCCAGGTTCCGTTTCAAAATTTCAATGCATAGTGGAAGTAATGGAATAATAACTAGAGGGAAAGCCTTATTACAATCCGAAATAAAATAACTTAAAATAAATAACTTAGAATCCAGAATTTAGATATTAAGAAAAACAAGTCTAATCGTCTTGCTAGTTGGCCACCTCTGAGTTCCTCCATCCGTCAAACCGCCTACTAAGAATCACCTGAAAAAAATAAAAGAGGGAGTGAGTTTTCGAAAACTCAGTGTGTACGACCCTCGACAAACAAATAGCATATATAGCATAATAATAACATAATAATATCATCAATGCAATGCTATGCAAACCCTCCCCAAATAATCCATCCAGTACACATCATCTCCGTCCAACCGAAACACTTCTGTGGGGATTTCTAAATCGACCCACCCATCCGGTACACTTTAAGGGTAGCCCGATTGCGGTATTACCTAACGTTACAGCAAAGCTGCTTATCATATAATGGGCTTAAAAAGCCATCAGTGGATCCATAGTTGTCAAGCAACCATGCGATTCTCTTATACTTCCTCCGTTCCATAATTCCCACCCATATGCATCCTAAACAGAATATCATATGAATGCAGCAAATGTACATGTAACATTCATAAATCTTACATTCAACACATAGGGGTATTTTAGTCATTTCACAAATCAAGGGTATTTCTGTAATCCTACCTTACAGGGGTATTTCAGTAATTCTTAACAATATGGGTCTTAATTACGAACCTTGGCCCTTCAACAAGTCCTCGCGGGTAAAGTGAACAGACACTACGCACCAGGTAGGATTCCAGAGAAGAGGAGGTGGGTCATTAAGACCGCTTAAGTACCAAGCTCTCCCTAGATCCAATCCTAGACATGCATATGCCCGTTGCCACACTTAAATCTTATGACTTTTTCATAGTTGCACTTAATAAATTATTAAAGTTTTATGTAAGGTTAAGAAATTTACCAAATACTAAGCCCAAGACCCCTTACAAAGCCCAAACAAATTCACATACGTTCATATGGCCCACCAGGCCCAATCTTATTCGTATGGCCCACTAGGCCCAAATCACAATCATATGGCCCATCTGGCCCAATCACATTCATAGGGCCCATCTGACCCAAATCAATTCCAAGCCATGTATTACCAAACCATCAAATTCACCTATTTTGAGCCTACGGCCCATCAGGCCCATTTTTCGCTTTTTGGCCCGATTGGCCAAAACACAGCCCAGGTCCATGAGATCACTCATGGGGCCTCTGATAACGTATCGGTTTTCCCTTACGAGTGTTCGCGCACTCGCAAGACTACCGTAGCCAAAATTTTTGGCTTTTCAATATTTCAGGATTTGCCGATCTAATGTGTGTGTGTAGTGTATGTACACACCTTTAATTGCGAAGCACGCTATGATTCCTTAGCCACGAACCTATGATCAATCAAAACTAACAGTTAATCATACGCTTAATATCGTTTCTCCCTTTTTATCAAAAGCCAAAAACATACCAATCCCTTACCTTGAACGATTAAGCCTATCAACCCTTCACTTATTCGCTAACCGCAACTGACTCCAAGATCTGCGTTAAAGAACCTTGACTATCAAAGGCTGCACAACCAAGTGATTTACATCCATCAAAAGTCACTCTTAACCAATCCTAACCATATTCGGCCAACCATTAATCCAAGAATTGTGGATGAGTACACTTACCGATTGACTAGGGACTTTACCATACCAAAACCCAAAGCGCGAGGAGAGTACCTCGTCAAAGAAACAACCACGATTCGGTAGAGAAACACAAGGGTTCGACCTAGTCAAGAGAATGTGTGAAAGACACAATGAGGGGTTTCGGCTAAGAATAAGATAATAAAGCGATTAAAACTTACCCCTTTTGTTGAATAAAGAAAGATTTGCTCTCTTACCGCCACAAGATTACTTGCCCACAAGATTTTAGATTATAAAGTGTGATTTTTAAAAGTGAGATTCGATTTTACAAATGGAGAAGAAGAAATTGGTTTGACAAAGAATGAAACTCTAATGAGAGAATTTCTTTTCTAATTCGGCAATAGAAGAAATATTGTGGGAGGGAAGGAGAATTCGGTCTAGGGCTTTAGCAAAAATTTTGTTTTACCCTTAAGTGAGGTTGGTGTTAGTCAGAAGGCTTTTAAAATATTTTTGGGTTAAAAGATAGCACAAGGAAGTAGGTGGTCTGGTGGCCTGGGGTGGTCTGAACAAGCTGGTGGTCAAAGGTTCAAGTCCTAGACTTGGCAAAAAAATTTTTATTTGCATACATGAGATGTATGTTGCACTTGGGTGGGTTTGATGATATGAAGGAAGAATTTGAGGATCGCATAGTCGCTTGACGACCGTGGATCCACCGGTGGTTTTAAGCCCATTATATGCTTAGTAGCCTTGCTACAACATTGAGTAGTGCCACTGTTGGTGCTACCTTTGGAGTGTAGGGATGGGTGGGTCGATATTTATATCCCCACAGGAGTGTAGGGTTGGAAGGGAAACGGAGTGCAGGGTTAGATTTGGGATGGGTGCATTGCATTCATGTGATACTGATGTGATATGAGGTCATTGTGGCTAAGGCCCAAGACCACCGATTTTGATAGGGCTTAGGCCCAATGTGATAATTGTATGTTGATTGTTTTACCAAGGGTCGTACACACTGAGTTTCGAAACTCACACCCTTTTTATTTAATGTTTCAGGTGACGCTCAGTAGATGGCTCGACGTGGGAGGAGACTTAGAGATGGCCACATTGCAAGTTGTCGAAACTATTTTTAAAGTTTTTATAAAACTGGGATTGACTTTAAAAACGAAAATGGGAGTCGCCACCAATCCCTTTTTACTTAGGTGTGATTGGATCACCTTATAAAACGTTTTATTTAAAAACATTGATTTTGGTCCATGAAATACAAGAAAACAAGTTAGGGAGTCGGTTACGCATGAGGAAGGATTAGCACCCTCATAGCGCCCAAAAATTGGTACCTAATTGATAAAAATCATGTCCGAATGTTAAAAATTTGAAAAATTTTAGAATATGATCCTCTTATTAGAAAGAAAACCAAGACTCACCTATTTCAAAGAAATAAAAACGTTATATCCAGTAAGTTAGGATATAACATCTCACGACTTCGAAGTTAGGCTCGCCTTTATTTGTAGAAAATTTTTATTTCGAAACACAAAACATCATATCCAGTAAGTTAGGATACAACGTTTTGAATCTCCGAGAATAAGTTTTTGATTTGAAATTTGTAAATTTTGATTTTAAAAGAGAAGGGATATCTAATACCTTAAGTTCCACGAGAAAAATCGAAACCCAGTAAGTTAGGGAACAATTCTCCTCGTAGTCCCCAAATATCACATATCACCGTATTTTTTTAAACTATTTGAATAAAATGCTTTTAATTCAAAAGGTATTTTTGTAAAAATGGTTTGAGTAAGTCATACATTACAACATATATACCAAATATCAGTTTATTATAACTATAAATCATATTAACAATTACAACTAATGAATAATTAAAGAATAATACGGAGTAATAAGTGATGCAAACAATAAAATAAATATACTAAAGCAAAAATATAAAATTGATAGATGAATAACATAAACAAAAGATAAACAAATATAAAATATAAGGCAGTAAATAACAAATAAATATAAAACTTTACATGCATAACAACAAAGAATGAATTATTATAGATATTGCAAATAAAGACATATGGCTTTAAATAAAAATGATGTGGAATAATAAAAATGAATCATATATAAAAAATGAATTAATAATAAAAATGATGCGGAGTAATCAAAAATAATATATACATTCAAAAAATATATATATTGTTAAAGGAATAAATAATATATAACTTTAAATAAAATTAAATTTATAATATAATAATCTAATAGATATATCTTTTATAAAAACAATAAAATAAATATATGTTATACAATATAAATAAATTTTATACAAAATAAGATTTTAGAAAGTAATATATGATATAATATAATACTATGTAATATACAAAATTTTAGAAATATAATATAATAAAAAAAACAATATATAGCATATAAATAATATTAAACTAAATAGAATAATTAATAGTAATAATTTAATATATAAAAATAAAATGTATTTAAGAAACAATATGTAAAAAAAATTAATACACAAATAATAAAAAAATAAAATTTAATATGATAAAATAATTCAATACAATGTTAAATTAATTTAAAATGAAATTAAATAAAAAGGTTTTAAAAAAGAAGGGATTAAATAGCAATTAAAATAAATATAAAAGGATTAAATAAAAACGCGTGTCGCACTGCAGGGGCTAATATGGAAATTATGCCAAATTTTCAAAACGACGTCGTTCGGATATCCATCCTTAAAGCAGCCCGAGAGACTTAATTGAAACAAAATATAAAGTTTTGGGCTAACTTAATAAAAAATAAAAATTCAAATTGGACTAAATTAAAATTAGTAAAATTACAGAATGACCGAAAAGGCAATTAGCCCTTTTAACAAAAACACGCGGATTCTCCCTTGTTTTTCGGGTCAACGCGCGGATCCCCTCTTAAAACGACGCTCTTTTGGTCATTAACAGGCCACACCAAAACGACGTCGTAAGAATGAGTTATAAAAGCTAAAAAGT
The DNA here is from genome assembly GCA_005393395.2 of Gossypium australe. Taxonomy (NCBI): domain Eukaryota; kingdom Viridiplantae; phylum Streptophyta; class Magnoliopsida; order Malvales; family Malvaceae; genus Gossypium; species Gossypium australe. The sequence goes on along the minus strand of CM016618.1, from coordinate 87,275,268 downwards.
CAGCCCAAAATTCATTTCAACACCGAATTAAAAGATTTTTGGCAAAAGCCCAAAAAATTCGCTCTGCCCTCATAGGTCATCCGACCTCCGGCCGTCATTGCGCACGCGCCTCACGCGCCGTTGCCCACCGCGGCGCACAGGTAAAATCTTCACCCTTTTTATTTGTTTTCTTTTTAACAGTATTTATATAAAAACCGTAAATTAAAAAAACAAAATAAAATAACACTAAAAATCACCTCGATTAAAAAAAACTCTGTATTCTGTTTCGATGTCTTTTTTTTGTCTCTATTTTTGAGTATATTCTGTATGTATCTCTGTATCACAGATTTTTGGGGCTTTATATAGCCCCGAAATAAAAAAATAAAAAGGAAACCTATCTGTCCTGTTTATTTCTTTCCTTTTGCTATTTTTTTCCTTGTTTGCAGGTTGGGAACGAAGATATCGGCGGTGACTTGTTGTCTACGCATTGATGGCAGCGCAACCAAAGGTGGGCGCAAGGCAAGGGCTGTTTGCGGCGCGAAGGCTTGCGGTGCCTAGGGTTTCAAAAACCCTAGGCCACTGAAGCTTGTTTAGGCATTGGGCCTTTTGGGCCATGAGTGTTTTGGGTCTAGGTCCGTTTTGGGGTATTGGATCTGTTTTGGGGTATTGGGCCACGGGTTTAAGTGTTGGGCTCGGGTGTAATGGGTAACGAGTAACGGGTAACGGGTAGTTGGTTTGTAATTGGGTTTTAGGTGTTAGTTTGGGCCAAGGGTCTGGTTTGTTTTTTTTTTTTTTTTTTGTAAAAAAAATAGATTGTAAACATGGACACTTTTTATTTTTTTGGTTTGTTATTTAAGCCGGGCAAAATGGGCCTGTTACACAAGTTATTTTGGAAGTTTTTGTTTATTTATTTCGAATGATTTTATTACTTTATTTTGATTACTTTATTTTCATTGAGATGTAATAAGGCCTTGTATCTCCAATTTTGACTTTAGACTTTGGGTTTTATTATTTGTTTCAACTGCCTTATCATTAAACTTAAATAATTTTTTTAAAGGTTTAACATGGTTTTCGAAATAACTATAACTTATGGACGTTTTTCTTAAAACATGGGGCTTTTATCATAATCTAACAAGTTGTTTGGATTTTGGGTTTCTAAATCTTAAACTTAAGTTTTTAACTAAACAAAGTTGTTTTGGAATTTCCCTTTAATGTGACATCATCGGATTCGGCCATAACGTCTGGGTCGGGTCTGGGGGTGTTACAGACAAAGAGCTAAGTCCATGCTTATGATGTAAGAATATGTGGGAAATGTGAATTGGATCATGTGTGAAGCTTTTAAGCCAAATTGAATTGAGAAATGAAATGTTCTAGTTTTTGTTGTTGATGTATAAGTTAAATTGGCCAATGAATGGCTTGTAAATATTTGATGATGACTAGCTATTGGCATGGATAACTATGGGTATGCTTTAGTGATATAAGTGTGTAAATGAGGATTAATACAAAGAAAACATGATAGAATAAAATTAGCAATAAAGCAGTTTGGACGGCAGCAGTTGAATCAATTTGAAAATTCACCAAAAATGGTGGAAATTAAATAGAAGTTGAATAAGATATGAAATTAAATCTTATTGAGTCTATTTTTCCATAAAAGAGACGGTGTAAGCAAAAGAATTTCAGATTATGAGATATTTGAATTTTTATAAGACAGGGTCAGAATGATTTTGGAATCCCCTGTTCTGAATTTTAAAATTCATTAAAATTTGTACAAAAATAATCAATGGATAATATTTATATTCTTGAATTTCTTAATGAGTCTATTTTCAAGAAAAACAAACGGGAACGTCTTTCAAGTTCTTTACAATGAGAAAATAAATTTTTAATGAAGAAGGGTCAGAACTGTCGGATGGCGAAACATGGGAGAATTTGAAGAATAAACTGTACTGATTGGCTGAACTAAAAATTATAAAACTTTTATGGTAAGAAGATATGTGAGTCTAGTTCAAAGGAAAATTAACGGATCTTAATTTGGAGTTCCGTAGATCCGGATAAAAATAATTTAGTGACTATAACTCGAGTAGACAGCTCAAGATGAACATAAGTGAATTGAGAAATTTTATGCAATAATGATAGCATTATCTTGATAACTCAAAATAAGGATTGTTAAAAGCATGGTAATAAATTGTTTATTCTTTACATACATAATTACTAAGCTTTATAGCTTACTCCCCTTCCTTTCTCATATCATGTAGGGATTTATACTAGCTCGAGTTGGAGATCGTCGGATATGCTATCACACTATCAAGCTATCATGTTGGGTATAAGTGAATGCAAAACCTTTTAAGTCTATGGCATGTATAGGGACTTAGTCAATTGTGTATGTGTCATTTGATTTGGCCAAATGTGTTGGTTCATACTGGTTAATGAATTGTAATGCTTATTTATATTTGTGTGCTTATACTAAAGGTTTCATGTGATGTGATTATGTGTGTTTGGTATGCATGGATTGAAGTTGTGTTTAAGTATGTGCAAATGAGGGTGCCAAATGGTTTGGTAAATATCCATTTTCTTGGCCACACGGGCAGAGACACGGCCGTGTGTCTCAGCCGTGTGGAGGACACGTCCCCTGGACATGGGCGTGTACCCAGGGCGTGTGAAGTCTGCATCTATTTTTCAGAATTTAATTCGCCACATGGCCTAAGCACACGGGCGTGTGACTTGGCCATGTGACCCTATTTTGTTGATGACGACATAAACAGAGAGTTACAAGGGCTAAGGATATGGGTGTGTGTGACCACACAACCTACCCACATGGGCGTGTCCCAAACTACACGGGCGTGTGACCCATGTTTTGATGAAAAATTTTCTAAGTCTTCTTAAAGTTTCCTAAGTTCTTAGTTTAGTCCCGAACAGTTCCCAATGTATGTTTTGGGCCTCGTGGGCCCATGACGAATTGCATGTGAATGAGAAATTTTAAATTGAATGAAATTTTATAGCCCGGTTTTGTATAAATGTTTTTGTTTAAGTCTGGTAATGCCTTGTATCATGTCCCGACGTCGGACACGTGTAAGGGGTGTTACATTTGGTGCTAAGGATCCGTCCGGATTCGGAACAAATCGAGCCGGTGGAGGTAACGTACCGTCGAAAAGTCCAAGAAGATCATAGCCATCGAGTATCAACTTTACTTGTTGCTGTCATTGCATGTAGGTCTCTTCAGTGAGTTTAACAACATCATGGCGAGGAAAGGAGTTTATCACACGATCACCACTGAACGGTGGAAAACTTAGCTCAACCGAGGCGGAATCGGCGGAATTCACTGTGGCCATGGATCCAAGATCAGCCGGCGACTAATACCATGTAAAGAACTAGGTATGAAACTGATTTTAAGGAAGAAGAAACTAATAAAAAGAAGCTTACTGATTTCTTTAAAAAAAATGATTCTGTTTGACTTAATATTTTCAACTCTGATTTTTACTTCTTCATGAGTGTTTATATACAATTTTGGATAACAATTCTTGTGAGTAACTGCTTAATAAATTGCTGATTTCTTATCACAGACTAACTGCCTAGTATATGAATCTTAACAGGGAGAAGGAAGGAAGGAATCAACAAGGCAATAGTGAATCACGCATGTGCCCTTCGTCTAATTTTTATTTAGAATATAATTTAAGTGTTATGTATATTTACTCTCTCCCATTAATGTAGAGTTAAATATATTTTTTCCCTACCAAACTCTATGGCAAATTATTAAGTTAATATCGAATTAAAATTTAAAAGAATAATGTTATGTTTGATTAGAGTATATGCTTTTTCACATGTTTTAATCATGAGTCAATTATAAACTAATCATAATTGGTAATTTTTAGTAGTTTATATGATTTGTTTGTAGCGTTTATTTTTAAGATGTCTTATATTTTACAAAAAAAAAATTACTCAATTATTTTAATTGCATGTTTAAAATTATTTTTTATTTTGTGGATATATGAGATGCTATGTGATGATGTAATCTAAGAAGATGTTTCCAGCGTTGTGGAATAATGACCGACTAGATAATAGTTGTAACACCCCAAACCCGGCCTAGAAGTTAAGCCCGAATCTGGTGTGTCACATGGAAGTTTTTTTTTTTTTTTTTTTTTCAACCATCTTTGAGATTGTTAAAACTTGTTTGAGAATTACAGCCTCTTTGTTAAAACCCAAAACACTTAAGCAATTGTTATTTACTTGAAAACGTAATTTTCTTTAAAAACCTTTTTGCTTGTGAAAATATATTTGAAATAAACAATTTACGAAAATAGGACGTTTGGGAATAGAGTTGCAGAAGCATTTTGAAAGAAAATCCGAGGCCTGATTACAACATTTAACCCAAAATAGTAGAGTAATAAAATAAACAAGAAAGAAGTCTGAAGTCCAAATAAACCATTTCTGAAGTATGGTCTCCATCGAGTCATCCAAGGCCCAAGTCCACGTCACTGAGCATTACCTGAAAAGGTTAAGAGAAAAGGGGGTGAGTTACAAGAACTCAGTGTGTAATCCCCTTACCATCATCCACTGGGTCGGAACACACATAGCAATATTTTAGGCCTAAGCCCATTTACAATTATAACATAATAACATGTATATAATATGCATATGATATGCAAATCCCAAACCAAACCTAATTTCCATCCGCTACACACCATCCGTACCAACCAGCACACCTGTGGGGATCAAGTCAACCCACCCCGCCAACACACCAATCGCAGGCATAAAGCTATTTAAAATGTTTGTGGCAGAGCCACCGAACTAGATTGTGACAGAGTCACCGAACTAGATTGTGGCAGAGCCACCAAACTGGATTGTGACAGAGTCACCGAACTAGATTGTGGTAGAGCCACCGAACTGGATTGTGACAGAGTCACCGAACTAGATTGTGGCAGAGCCACTAGCACTTCTCTTCAATTTTATCCCAACCCATGCAATCATGTATACATACACAAAGCATAACAATATTCATAGAATAATTTCATCATAAGGCCCATAATACAAGTTGGCCCATTAAGCAATCTAGCAATTTGGCCCATTAATCAATCTTAACAATTTGGCCCATTAAGCAATCTAGCAAATTTTTGCCCATTAATCGATCTAGCAAATTTTGGCCCATTAATCGATCTAGCAAATTTTGGCCCATTAATCTATCTAGCAAATTTGGCCCATTAATCGATCTAACAAATTTTGGCCCATTAATCGATCTAGCAAATTTTGGCCCATTAATCGATCTAGCAAATTTTGGCCCATTAATCACATGAGGCCTTTTTTTTTCAAATTTCACACTTGGCCAATTTATCAAAATAATTCATATGGCCCAAAATATCACTTTTTAACAAAATAACCCATTAAGGGCAAATCCGTAATTCCCACAACCTTAATACCGGTTTCATGCATTTACACAAAAAGTGTTATTATATCGTATTTTCCGATTTTACAAATTTTACGATTTATTCTAATGCTTACGGTATAATATCTAACCCATGAGATAAGTGTGAAATTACACACTCTGGCCCATATCACAAATATCAAACTGTCCATATATCAAATATCACATTTGGCCCATAAAGGGTATTTTTGTAATTCGGTACATAGGGACATTTCGTAATTCGGCCCATTAGGGGTATTTTCGTAATTCGGCCCGTAAGGGCATTTTCATAATTCGGTAATCGTACCCACTAAGGGTAATTCGGTAATTTACTCTCTAAGGGAAATTCAGAAATTTTACCCACCAAGGGAATTTCGGTAATTTTGCAACCCAGGGGTATTTCAGTAATTTACCCTCTAAGGGTATTTCGGTAATTTTGCAACCCAGGGGTATTTCGGTAATTTACCCTCCAAGGGTATTTCAGTAATTTCGCAACCCAGGGAATTTCGGTAATTTACCCTCTAAGGGTATTTCGATAATTTTGCAACCCAGGGGCATTTCAGTAATTGCACAACCCAGGGGTATTTTGGTAATTTGCACAACCCAGGGGTATTTCGGTAATTTGCCCTCTAAGGGTAAATTCAGTAGTTTTACCCACCAAGGGTAATTCGGGAATTTACCTTCCAAGGGTAAATTCAGTAGTTTTACCCACCAAGGGTAATTCGATAATTTACCTTCCAAGGGTAAATTCGATAGTTTTACCCACCAAGGGTAATTCGGTAATTTATCCTCCAAGGGTAAATTCGGTAGTTTTACCCACCAAGGGTAATTCGGTAATTTACCTTCCAAAGGTAAATTCGGTAGTTTTACCCACCAAGGGTAATTCGGTAATTTACCCTCCAAGGGTAATTCGGTAATTTACCTTTCAAGGGTAAATTCAGTAGTTTTACCCACCAAGGGTAATTCGGTAATTTACCTTCCAAGGGTAAATTCGGTAGTTTTACCCACCAAGGGTAATTCGATAATTTACCCTCCAAGGGTAATTCGGTAATTTACCTTCCAAGGGTAAATTCGGTAGTTTTACCCACCAAGGGTAATTCGATAATTTACCTTCCAAGGGTAAATTCGGTAGTTTTACCCACCAAGGGTAATTCGGTAATTTACTCTCCAAGGGTAAATTCGGTAGTTTTACCCACCAAGGGTAATTCGGTAATTTACCCTCCAAGGTAATTTTGGTAATTTCATATTCAACGGTGTTTCCGGAGGCCTACTATCGCCTCAAGTGGCACAGAATTCTACTTGGGTCTCTTCGGAACTATTGGGTCAAAAATCCATTTTAGGCCTAAATGGGGTAATTTCGCAATTCTGGACTTAACTACTAATTTGGGCATAAAAATTTAAAACTATCCATCTGCGTCGTACTGACTAAATTGATTATAAATCGAGTTAGGAAACTCAAAATTTAGATCCGTAAACTTTCCTTGAAACTAGACTCATATATCTTCTTACTGTAGTTTTTCCAGAATTTTTTGGCCTAGCCATTTAGTATAGTTTATTCCTTAAATTTTCCCTTGTTTCACTGTCCAATGATTCTGACCTCTCTTATCTTAATTTCAAATATCTCACTGTACGGTTTTCATATACTATTCCAACTTGTTTCTCTTGAAAATAGGATCACTAAGGAATCCATACATATAAATTATAACCCATAATTCATTTTGTACAATTTTATATGAGTTTTCCAAAACAGATAAGTGAACCCCGAAGTTAATCAGAACCAGTCTCACTAAAATCAGGATATCTCAGAATATAAAATTCCTTTTCCTTATCCGGTTCTTCCATATTAAATAGACATAGTAATCTTTAATTTGATATCTTATTCACTTTCTAATTCCTTTTCTCTTATTTTTATTGATTTTTCAAAAACACGTCACTGCTTCTAACTGAAACTGTTTTATTACGAAATACGATTACCACTATGATCATACGCACACCCGAGTGATTACGGATGCCGGTTTTTAGTTTTCTTCGGTATTTCCACCGATTAACAGCATATTTCATACAAACTTTCAGAGAAGTGTGAGATTACACACCATTTCAGATATGTATATGGAAGGGTATGAGATTACACACCTTATTCGAAATCCGTAACACGATGCTCACCGCGGCACCAACAATCCGAGTCTCTTATTACGAGAGATGGGTGTTCGATTGGCCCTCTAATAAAGTACTTCGAGACTCTACTTACCAACCCTCTTTCGAAAGCCAAAGACTAGAAAGATGACGAGAGTGTAAGCTAACACTCTACCGATTCAGTCCACACCAAGAGAACTAAGAGGATGGAAGTAGCAAGGAATAGATTCGGCCTTGGTCAAAAGAAGAGGGTGACTAATCGATTTTAGAAGAGGGAGTAAAAGAGAAACAAGAAGAAAATAAAAGAAGAGGAAGAACACTTTCTTGCACCACCGAAAACCCGAGAAGGCAAAGAAGCTTCAGCAACCACAAGAACCAAACTTCGGTTATGAGATGAACTTGATGTTTCAGTTATGGTGTAGAATAGAGATTGTTTGAAAAGAAAATAGTAGAAGTTAATAGGCAAATTGAAGTTTCGGCAAAGAGGAAATACAATCAAAAGAACCAAAAATATTTTTGAAAGGAAAAATGACCAAAAGCTAAAATTGCCTAAACACCCCTTTTCATAGCCGAATATCATCCCCCCCATGCACTTCTCATTTCATTCATCTTTCTTCTTTTTTTTTACCTAACTCCTCCACTACCTCTCATCCGTGATTCACTCCCTAAAATGCTCCATAATTCACTCTCCATCATTCCTTTCTTTCTCCCATAATTACTCCCTCACCTACTCCACTAATCAATCATCCCATCATTATGTTTTCCTTTATTTCTTTTTCTTATCTTTTTCCTTATTTTCCTCCTTACCATACCTTTCCATAATTTAATAAGTCCACCTTACCTAAAATCCCTTATTTTCCTCCTTACCATACCTTTCCACAATTTAATAAGTCCACCTTACCATAATTTAAAAGTCCAATTTTGCCTTATTTACAAGCTTGGCCGAAATTTAGGGAAATAGTACAAAAATAATAGTCAAAATTTGCACACAATGGGATTTGAACCTCTTCCCTCAAGGTACTTCACTTGATGCCATAACCTCCTTGCCATATGCTCATTTATGCTAGCAATTTACTCTTTTATTTCCATAAGCCTTGATGTCACTTACTATCTCTTCTTATTAGGCTTAAACACAAAATTTTTACTAAGGCCCAACTTGAACTCGAAACTTCATAGAATCCCGTAACTTTCTAAAATCATCTTCTTAATAAGTCCAACTTGAAATAATGTCATTCTCTTGTTCTCAAAAATTTTAAACACTCCTATGCCCAAGGCCCAATGGGTCCAATCCTACTAGGCCCAATTTCGGGATGTTACAATTCTACCCTCCTTAAAGAAAATTTCGTCCTCGAAATTTCCAATTAACTACTAAACGTACCGCTCAAATCACTACTATGCTTTCGCTGCGCACTCTGATCTTAATAACACTAATGTAATTTTAACATAATCTTGAATCCTCTTTCACAACCAAACATCTAACCACAGAGCAAGTATTCATCTCCCACTTATACTTAAAATTTTTCTACACTCAATCATCACATCCAACCAAAACATACCTGACTTGATGGTGATAAAACAATCCCGAGCCTTATGCTCCTTAGACCCGCATCTCATACATGCTCCTGACCTCCTCCAGCATCCTCCCGGATGACGCCTTCTATAATAATCGCAAACCGAAAAGTTTGGACGTGCTTTGACATGCTTTACGGAACTGCACTGCGACCCAAACGAATCACGACCTCTTTTCTTCTTACAGTCCACACACTTAACTCGAAGTGCTTCACTAATTCTTTTAACCTCTTCAAATACCTCCTTACTATTTGAGTCAGCTCATCAACCTTAGCTCGATCATGAGATCCCGTCTCAACCACTGGCAACGCCAGCGCCTCCCTTTCGGAAACATGCCCCGATGCTGAAGATCTAGCCTTAGTACCTCGGCCTCTACCACGTCCACATCTATCGTGTCCACGTCTTCTAACATTCATGTTCACTAATGTCGACTTAATCTTATTATGAGTTTTATGAATCAGTATACTATTTCAGTGTTTATGAAGCAATGTTTTATAGCGTATAAGAGTAGAAGTGGTTTTCGCAAATCACATCCTAGAGTCTCAATCTCTATAGTTTCAACTTCTAAAACTAACAGTTTTAGAGTATTTTATCTTGTGGAATTTTCTTACCACAGTAATAACACAATAATCATAAAATGAAAACAAATACTTACTTGACTTGGTGTCGGATACTCGTGGTACCATACTTCCTTTAGAACATATATTTATAAATCAAAATTTTAAACAGCTTTGGAAAATGCTATTGAACCCAAACCACAGCCGAGTTTTGCAAACTGAGCTCTGATACCACAGATGTAATACCCCAAACCCGGCCTAGAAGTTAAGCCCAAATCTGGTGTGTCACATGGAAGTTTTTTTTTTCAAACCATCTTTGAGATTGTTAAAAACTTGTTTGAGAATTACAGCCTCTTTGTTAAAACCCAAAACACTTAAGCAATTGTTATTTACTTGAAAACGTAATTTTCTTTAAAAACCTTTATGGTTGTGAAAATATATTTGAAATAAACAATTTACGAAAATAGGACGTTTGGGAATAGAGTTGCAGAAGCATTTTGAAAGAAAATCCGAGGCCTGATTACAACATTTAACCCAAAATAGTAGAGTAATAAAATAAACAAGAAAGAAGTCTGAAGTCCAAATAAACCATTTCTAAAGTATGGTCTCCATCGAGTCATCCAAGGCCCAAGTCCACGTCACTGAGCATTACCTGAAAAGGTTAAGAGAAAGGGGGGTGAGTTACAAGAACTCAGTGTGTAATCCCCTTACCATCATCCACTGGGTCGGAACACACATAGCAATATTTTGGGCCTAAGCCCATTTACAATTATAACATAATAACATGTATATAATATGCATATGATATGCAAATCCCAAACCAAACCTAATTTCCATCCGCTACACACCACCAGTACCAACCAGCACACCTGTGGGGATCAAGTCAACCCACCCCGCCAACACACCAATCCTAGGCATAAAGCCATTTAAAATGTTTGTGGCAGAGCCACCGAACTAGATTGTGACAGAGTCACCGAACTAGATTGTGGCAGAGCCACTGAACTGGATTGTGACAGAGTCACCGAACTAGATTGTGGCAGAGCCACCGAACTGGATTGTGACAGAGTCACCGAACTAGATTGTGGCAGAGCCACTAGCACTTCTCTTCAATTTTATCCCAACCCATGCAATCATGTATGCATATACAAAGCATAACAATATTCATAGAATAATTTCATCATAAGGCCCATAATACAAGTTGGCCCATTAAGCAATCTAGCAATTTGGCCCATTAATCAATCTTAACAATTTGGCCCATTAAGCGATCTAGCAAAATTTGGCCCATTAATCGATCTAGCAAATTTTGGCCCATTAATCGATCTAGCAAATTTTGGCCCATTAATCGATCTAGCAAATTTTGGCCCATTAATCGATCTAACAAATTTTGGCCCATTAATCGGTATTGCAAATTTTGGCCCATTAATCGATCTAGCAAATTTTGGCCCATTAATCACATGAGGCCTTTTTTTTTTCAAATTTCACACTTGGCCAATTTATCAAAATAATTCATATGGCCCAAAATATCACTTTTTAACAAAATAACCCATTAAGGGCAAATCCATAATTCCCACAATCTTAATACCGGTTTCATGCATTTACACAAAAAGTGTTATTATACCGTATTTTTCGATTTTACAAATTTTACGATTTATTCTAATGCTTACGGTATAATATCTAACACATGAGATAAGTGTGAAATTACACACTCTGGCCCATATCACAAATATCAAACTGCCCATATATCAAATATCACATTTGGCCCGTAAAGGGTATTTTCGTAATTCGGTCCATAGGGACATTTTGTAATTCTGCCCATTAGGGACATTTTCGTAATTCAGTCCATAGGGACATTTCGTAATTCGGCCTATTAGGGGCATTTTCATAATTCGGCCTGTAAGGGCATTTTCATAATTCGGTAATCGTACCCACTAAGGGTAATTCGGTAATTTAATCTCTAAGGGAAATTCAGAAATTTTACCTACCAATGGTATTTCTTTAATTTTGCAACCCAGGGGTATTTCAGTAATTTACCCTCTAAGGGTATTTCGGTAATTTACACAACCCAGGGATATTTCGGTAATTTACCCTCTAAGGGTATTTCAGTAATTTCGCAACCCAGGGAATTTCGGTAATTTACCCTCTAAGGGTATTTCGGTAATTTGCCCTCTAAGGGTAATTCAGTAGTTTTACCCACCAAGGGTAATTCGGTAATTTACCTTCCAAGGGTAAATTCGGTAGTTTTACCCACCAAGGGTAATTCGGTAATTTACCTTCCAATGGTAAATTCGGTAGTTTTACCCACCAAGGGTAATTCGGTAATTTACCTTCCAAGGGTAAATTCGGTAGTTTTACCAACCAAGGGTAATTCGGTAATTTACCTTCCAAGGGTAAATTCGGTAGTTTTACCCACCAAGGGTAATTCGATAATTTATCCTCCAAGGGTAATTTCGGTAGTTTTACCCACCAAGGGTAATTCGGTAATTTACCTTCCAAGGGTAAATTCGGTAGTTTTACCCACCAAGGGTAATTCAGTAATTTACCCTCCAAGGGTAATTTCGGTAATTTCATATTCAACGGTGTTTTCGAAGGCCTACTATCACCTCGAGTCGCACAGAATTCTATTTGGGTCTCTTCGGAACTATTGGGTCAAAAATCCATTTTAGGCCCAAACGGGGTAATTTCGCAATTCTGGACTTAACTACTAATTTGGGCATAAAAATTTAAAACTGTCCATCTGCGTCATACTGACTAAATTGATTATAACTCGAGTTAGGAAACTCAAAATTTAGATCCGTAAAATTTCCTTGAAACTAGACTCATATATCTCTTTACTGTAATTTTACCAGAAATTTTGGCCTAGCCATTTAGTACAGTTTATTCCTTAAATTTTCCTTTGTTTCACTGTCCAATGATTCTGACCTCTCTTATCTTAATTTCAAATATCTCACTGTACGGTTTTCATATACTGTTCCAACTTGTTTCTCTTGAAAATAGGCTCACTAAGGAATCCATACATATAAATTATAACCCATAATTCATTTTGTACAATTTTATATGAGTTTTCCAAAACAGATCAGTGAAACCTGAAGTTAATCAGAACCAGTCTCACTAAAATCAAGATATCTCATAATATAAAATTCTTTTTCCTTCTCTGTTTCTTCCATATTAAAATAGACATAGTAAGCTTTAATTTGATATCTTATTCACTTTCTAATTCCTTTTCTCCTATTTTTAGTGAATTTTCAAAAACACATCACTGCTTCTAACCGAAACTGTTTTATTACGAAATACGATTACCACTACGATCATACGCACACCCGAGTGATTACGGATGCCGGTTTTTAGTTTTCTTCGGTATTTCCACCGATTAATAGCATATTTTATACAAACTTTTAGAGAAGTGTGAGATTACACACCATTTCAGATATGTATATGGAAGGGTATGAGATTACACACCTTATTCGAAATCCGTAACACGATGCTCACCGCGGCACCAACAATTTGAGTCTCTTATTACGAGAGATGGGTGTTCGATTGGCCCTCTAATAAAGTACTTCGAGACTCTACTTACCAACCCTCTTCCGAAAGCCAAAGACTAGAAAGATGACGAGAGTGTAAGCTAACACTCTACCGATTCAGTCCACACCAAGAAAACCAAGAGGATGGAAGTAGCAAGGAATAGATTCGGCCTTGGTCAAAAGAACAGGGTGACTAATCGATTTTAGAAGAGGGAGTAAAAGAGAAACAAGAAGAAAATAAAAGAAGAGGAAGAACACTTTCTTGCACCACCGAAAACCCGAGAAGGCAAAGAAGCTTCGGCAACCACAAGAACTAAACTTCGGTTATGAGATGAACTTGATGTTTCAGTTATGGTGTAGAATAGAGATTGTTTGAAAAGAAAAGAGTAGAAGTTAATAGGCAAATTGAAGTTTCGGCAAAGAGGAAATACAATCAAAAGAACCAAAAATATTTTTGAAAGGAAAAATGACCAAAAGCTAAAATTGCCTAAATACCCCTCTTCATAGCCGAATATCATCCCCCCCATGCACTTCTCATTTCATTCATCTTTCTTCTTCTTTTTTTACCTAACTCCTCCACTACCTCTCATCCATGATTCACTCCCTAAAATGCTCCATAATTCACTCTCCATCATTCCTTTCTTTCTCCCATAATTACTCCCTCACCTACTCCACTAATCAATCATCCCATCATTACGTTTTTCTTTATTTCTTTTTCTTTTCTTTTTCTTTATTTTCCTCCTTACCATACCTTTCCATAATTTAATAAGTCCACCTTACTTAAAATCCCTTATTTTCCTCCTTACCATACCTTTCCACAATTTAATAAGTCCACTTTACCATAATTTAAAAGTCCAATTTTGCCTTATTTATAAGCTTGGCCGAAATTTAGGGAAATAGTACAAAAATAATAGTCAAAATTTGCACACAATGGGATTTGAACCTCTTCCCTCAAGGTACTTCACTTGATGCCATAACCTCCTTGCCATATGCTCATTTATGCTAGCAATTTACTCTTTTATTTCCATAAGCCTTGATGCCACTTACTATCTCTTCTTATTAGGCTTAAACACAAAATTTTACTAAGGCCCAACTTGAACTCGAAACTTCATAGAATCCTGTAACTTTCTAAAATCATCTTCTTAATAAGTCCAACTTGAAATAATGTCATTCTCTTGTTCTCAAAAATTTTAAACACTCCTATGCCCAAGGCCCAATGGGCCCAATCCTACTAGGCCCAATTTCGGGATGTTACAATAGTAAATGCGAGGATTATCAGTACGATTTAACTCTTGTGGCTGTAATAATAATGGAATTGTCTAAAGTTGTTTATGTTATATCACCAATGTTTAAAAAGAAAATAAAGAAGGTGAAATTATTTGACAAAATTAACATATAAAAGTGGATTTTAATATTGAAAATATAATTATTAGAATTGATCCTATTATAAGAGAGAAACTAAATCCATAAAAATAAAAGAGTACATGGATCTTCTCTGCAATTTGACAGTGATTTCTGTAATGGATTTATATAAAGTAGAAATAATTTGATTAACTATACTATTATATTTATAGCTTAATTTTCACATTCGCAATGTGAAGACTTGGACTTGACTCGACTAGTAATTTTAATTTTATTTTTTTCAGAATTTTCAAAGTTCAAAAGGAAGTACGAATTGCATGCTGCAGCAGGCAGCTTCGTTAATGACTTGAAAAAAAATTAAATTTTCTAGAATTTTTATTGAAATTTAAAAAATCCTAAGTTTTAATTTCCTCATTTCAAATTCATTTAGGTTAATTTAATGAAAAATTAATATTTGAAGCATAAATTTCATGCACTAGTAATTAATAATAAAATGATATATTATCATTGTGTAAAATAAATAATATTAATTTTATTAAACATAATTAAATATTTATTATAACTATTCTGTTTTTCTTTCAGATTTTAATTTTTGAGTTTTATATTTTAGATTTTGAATTTTGAATTTGGAGTTTTAAATTTTTATTATATTTAAAAATTATTAATTAATATTTATTTTTAAAAATAAAGTTATTTATATTTACTTTTTCAAATTCTTCAATTTTTTATTTTACACAAATGATGATGTGTTATCTTATTGTTAATTGATAATGCACGAGGCTTATGTGTTTTCTCCTTTTAATTAATTATACAATAATTTTGTGTTAGGTATATTAAATCTTTTTAAATGTTACTGGTGGAGTTTAAAATATTTCATGCCCGGAGGGGTTTAGGGTTCTTAACTTGTCATCAAATCACATTGGCTTGCTTTCCTAAATTTATCCCACACCATCGAAGTTTCCCCACTCTGGTTGTTGCACTAGGTTAGTAAATTCAATAACTGCTACTTAGTTTCACATCTTTTTTTAAGATCATCGGTGATGGAAACATTCTTATATTTTGATTTTCATCTTATTTATTTTGTTTTCTATTTTATTTTCATCTTATTTATTTTAAGATCTTTTTGTTTTGTTTTTTGTTTTAATGTTCACGTGATCTCTGATATTAACAATTCTAATTAGTTTGTTTGTCATTCCCATTTTGGAATGAAGAACATATTGGAACTATAGTCTATAGATTTGCTAACAATGGATTGAAGAACATATTGTTAAGTTTTATAGATGATTAACTCCTACATTTTATATCTATCCAAAAGTTTACATCTTAAATTCTAAATTCAAATCTTCAACCTTAAATCCCATTTCTTTAAAATTCATAAATATAATAAATTAAAGTATAAAATTACATAAAATTATAATTTTAATTTAATCATGAACATCTGTACAATTATTTTTTTGATAAGAAATATAATTGTTCGTTCATAAAATAAGCAAACATAAAATGGTGTGCTAGAAATAAAAAATAAAATAAATATTTCACATATATAATTACACAAAATCAAAATTCATATAACACATTTCTTATGATTTATAATCTCATGTTAATGCCTTTAATGGTTGATTCATTTTTATTTCAACTTCACCTCTATTTTGCTTCAAAACTCACATTTTATATCCAAGTTAAACCATATATCCAATTTCATGCCCACCATCTTACCCTACATACAAACAATCTCGACAAAGTCAAGTCAGATTCTGACAAAGAATTAGATGGAAGAGCTAATGAAATGAGTAACATTATTCATATTCATCACATGCAGGTATTTGCTTAAGTATAGGGCTCTTGTTTCTAATTGTTGGGATTTGGTGGTTTTATAAGAAATTAGAGCCAAGAAAGAACATTAAACAGAAGGGAACATTCTTTAAAAAAAATGGTGGGTTATTGTTTCAGAAAAAGTTGTCTTCAAATGAAGGTGGTTTGGATAAAGCTAAGCTCTTCAGTTCCGAAGAATTGGAAACAGCTACCGATCAATATAATAAGAATAGAATCCTAGGCGGAGGAGCCCAAGGCATAGTTTACAAAGTAATGTTGCAGGACGGGAGAATAGTTGCAATAAAGAAGTCCAAGATAGTAAACCAAGGGTATCTTGAACAATTTATCAATGATATCGTTATTCTTTCTCAGATTGATCTTAGAAATGTTGTCAAACTATTAGGTTGTTGCTTGGAGACTGAAGTTCCCCACCTTGTCTATGAATTCATCCCTAGTGGAGCCCTTCCCATTTCATCCATGACAAAAATGAAAGAGTACCCAAGATCTTGGGACATGCGATTACGCATTGCAACGAAAGTTGCGAGTGCAGTCTCATACTTACATTCATCTACATCAGTCCCCATTTATCACCGAGACATCAAGTCTAGCAACATACTACTAGATGAAAATTTTCAAGCAAAAGTATCAGATTTTGGAACATCTAGATTAGTAGGTATTGATCAAACTCACTTGACTACTCAAGTGCAAGGCACTTTTGGGTACTTTGATCCTGAATACTTCCAGTCAAGTCAATTCACTGAAAAAGGTGATGTTTACGGTTTTGGAGTGGTTCTTGTCGAGCTCTTAACAGCTCAAAAGGCAGTCTCAACATTTGGATCACAAGAAAATAGGGGCTTAGTCTCCTATTTTATGTTGTCGATGGAAGAAAACCGTTTGCTGGAAATTGTTGATGTTGAAATTTTGAAGGATGGTGAAAGAGATAAACTAGTTGTAGTTGCTCACCTTGCAAAATGATGTTTGAACTTAGATGGGAGGCTCAGACCAACAATGAAAGAAGCGACCATGGAACTTGAGAGAATTAGAACTTCACAAGGTGATTGCATCGCCACTCAACCAAAACAAGTTAAGTTCGTTGCGACAAAATCAACTGAGAAAGGCGGTTTTGCTTCATCCTCAACTGGATGTTACATGAATTGTGGCATTACATCGACACCAAAATCAAATGTTCATCCACAAGTTTATACTCTATTAATGGCGATGACGATACTTAGTTTTAACTATTAATACATTATCTCTTATAAAAATAATAGTTTTAACTATTAATACATTATCTCTTCTAAAAATAAATAAAACTATATATGTTTTAGAAAATTGTGCTTTTAATGATAATAATAAAGTTAAACTAGATCAAATATCAGTGTTCTTTATTTTATATATCTTTCAAAAGATCAACTGTTGTCTGGAACAGTTATGTTTACTTATTTTATGCTTTGTTTAATTTTTTTTTCAAAATCTATAAAAATTTAAAATTTTGTTTTGTTTTTTTATATATTTTTCTTGTATGGTGCTTGAAATATGTTAGCATTAGAATTATTGGTTATTGATATTGAATGATGTATTGTTGAGTTTTGAGCATGTAAATTACTATTTATGTTAGATAATTTGGTTGTTTTAAAAGTAAAAGAGTTAGTTCAATAAGTTAAAATTGCATAATAAACTAGAAGTAATTGTTCTTCATGAAAATACATATGATTTGTGCCAAAAGATAAATAGATTGTATAGATACTTGTGGATAAATAATGCTTGAATTAATTATTATTTATTTGGGTAAATGTAGGCATGATTAAAATTGTGTTTTGTGAAATGTTTAGAGATGACCTAAGGCATTATTTGATTAGCCAAGAGCCTAAATGACTAACCTTGATACTATGTTAACTCAAGTTTCCATGATTTGAGGCTTAACGACAGAACTTTCAGGTTATGCAATTGAGACAATTATTGCTAATGTTTGTGAGTTTATTTCTTAAACTTTCAATGATTATTATGCTACATTGTCGGTACGAGTAACTATCACAAAAGTCTATTGTTTATAGTATGGTTTAGCAGAATTAATGATTCAATGCTTCCAATTAGTAGCTAAACCATATCTTTTGAGAACAAAAAATTTTGTATAAATGTATAAATATAGGATATTTTACATAAATTGACACTTGTACGCATCATGCCAATAAGTTATGATAAAAACTTCTCGTTAGAATTGACTTTTGGTCAAGAGCTAAATACAATCCATTTTAGAATTTCTAGATGTGCGATATATGATTAAGTTGCTCTACCATAATGCACAAAGTGTTCAAAGAATGTTGAGAATATAATAATTGTGAATCTCCTTGTATTATTAAATTTTTGTAATGAATTGAAGATCTAATTATGATATGGGTTGATTATTATTTTTATTTGATAGTTTTTCCAACATTAGGGGGGAGAAATAAAAGTTGGGTGAAATAATTACTTGAATGAATTATCATTATCTAGATCCTCGTAGAAAGCAATTTGAACTAAAAGTTCAAAAAATAATTCACTTTATTTTAAGTTAATTGTCAGATGTATTTACTGACCTAATAAGAATAACTAAGTCTTATATACTAGTTGTTATGTTGAAGTCCCAATCATATAAGTTGTTAGAATAAATAAAAGTAATACATGCATGAAGCATGGTAGAATTGTTTTCAAAGATAAAAATTTTCGTAAAAGAAAAAAATAAATATAGAGGGTTATATAGTGAATATGGGTGCTCTTGAAGAGGCCTAAGACATAACTCCAAAAGAGATCCAGGTACTTGAAAATAAAATAATGAAAATAAAGAGATCTCGACCAGTTATGTTAATACAAGAAAATATGGCACCGCAAGTGTAACATCCTAGATTAGGGGTTATGCGTTCGTGCCTAATTCATGAGTTAGTAGGTTTTGGCAGTGTTGGAAGTGTATTAAGGGTTTTTAGAATTCTAGGATGAAAGAAGAAAGCTTTGGAAAATTATTGGTTTTTAAGTAAAAAGGGGAGCTAGGTAAATGAGGCTTTAAAAGAAACTCCGTGTGAAGCATGACACAAGGAACCATGTGGTGAAATGGCATGTTTTATGAATTATGAATGTGTTATGAGAATTCTAGAAATAAGGAAATGTAAGGAAATGTAAGGAAATGTATGGAAATGTATGGAAATGTAAGGCAATGTATGGAAAAGTAAGGAAATGCTTTAGAAATGTTAAGTTTAAAAGAGGAAAGTGAATATTTTTGGAAACTAGGAAATGTAAGGAAATGATTTGGAAATGATTCAAAAGAGGAAAGTGAACATTTCTGGAAACTTGAAAATGTAAGGAAATGTCAAGTTTACAGAGCCGAACGAAAATTTTTGGAAACTTAGAAATGACTTAGAAATGTCGAGTTTTAAAGTTTAAAAGAGGAAATTAAGGCAAGGTGGCCTTAAAAGAAAAGTTTGTGAAATTTGACACACAAACAGGATTGGTAAAGGGGCCTAAAGATATCACTTAAGGCCCAGGTAGGTGACGCCACAAGCTAGGCAAGTGGGCCTGAGTTCGAGTCACAAGGGAAGCAAATAAGAGAAACTTTATTTTTGCTTCCAGAAGCAGTGAGGTGGACGGCACAAGGCTTTATTTTGGGAGTTTTATTCTCTTTAAATTTCGGCAATTAATGGGATAAATAAGGGATTTAAATTGGATTATTTTTTTTTGAAGAGATAATAGATGGATAAATATGGATTTATTTCTTTTATTTTGATAGATAAGGAAGAGATAAAAGAGGATTATTATTAGTATTATTTTTATTAAGAGATAAGAGATAATAAAAGATATTTCTTTAATTATTTTAAATTAAAGAGATAAAGCTATCAAATAAAGAAGAGTGGTGGCCAAGTAAGGGATTCTGAGTAGTAGTTCGGCTATAAAAGGAGGAAAATAGGGCTACTCATCAATTCTTTCTTCCTTCTCTTCTCTCTGCCGAAAATTCCCTAAGACATTCCCCTCTCTCTGCCGAAATTTTCCTAGCCAATTCTCTCTTTTCTCTGCTATTTTGTTAAAACCAAAAACCCTAGTAAAGCAAGCCAATCTCTTCATCTTTCTTTTCTTCCTATTTCTCCTTACCAATCCATTCAAAAGCCGAATCTTGGAAAGGCTTCAGGCATAGGTGCTGTCGATTTCTTCAAAGGATCTTTCGGGATTATCAGAGTAGTCGACTAAAAGGAGGAGTATTCGGGATTTCTAAGATTAAGGTAAGACATGTGAATATTCGGCCAAAGGCCTTGATTTATGTTTTGATGATTAAAATTAAGTCTAACGTAAGGTTTTAAGGATTCCGACATTCCTAGGGAAACAAAGAACAGTTTTGGGATTTGTTGGTGATCCAACCGGCAACAAGGTAAGAATACTAATCCTACTAGGATTTGGAATTTTGGCCGAATGGCTTTTTATTAAGGTAAAAAGTGATTAATCAATTGTAGGAACTTGAGATCTAAGGCAGTAGATCAGATCTCAGGATCTCAAGGAATCTGTTAAGCGAATCAGGTGTGTACCCCACACTATTTCATAATACGTTTTATGGCTGTGTTAAATAATATATGTGATATTAAGAATATGAAAGTGGCTAAGGTACCATGATATGGTACTAAGTACTCAGGTACGTTTCCTACTTCTACTAGGAATATGAAAAATGTTATTCGTAACATGAGAATATGATAAGAATGTGAACTTGGGCATGTAATTGCATAATATGTTATGGGCATATGGGTTTGTTTGAAAGGGGAAGTGAAAAGTGGTGACCTAAGACCACAGTAATCTGAAAGTGGTGACCTAAGACCACAGTAATCTGAATGTGGTGACCTAAGACCATGAATGCGGTGACCTAAGACCGCAATTTGGAGTGTAGCGGAAGGAGGGTCGACTTAGTAGTCCCCACGGTGTGACTGGCAGGTACGGGGGTGTGTAGCGGATGGACAATTAGGTTTGGGTTTGGGAATGCATCATAACTTGTATTTTATGTTTTGAATGTGTAACTATTATATGCCTGATTCTATTATGATTTAGTGTCGTGTACACATTGAGTCTGTTTGACTCACCCCGTTGTGGGACCATGTTTCAGGTGATGAACAGTGATGGACCGGGACGACAGTACTTGTGGTGGCCATGCTCAACATGAAGTTTATATTTTTATGGACTCTTGAATTTATTTTAGTACTTTGAAATATTTTGGAAACCATTTGATGTAATAAGGCCATAAGGCCATGATGAACGATTTTTATTTCTACTTGTTGTTTTATTGTGTTACAAATTTTGATTAGGTTAAAGACTAAGTATTTTATTTTAAAATATACTCGATATGTTTATTACTTAAAATTAAAAAAAAAAGGTTTTCTAATATAAAAATCCAGTTTGTTTTCAACACAAGCCCAACCCAAACAATATTTTTTTTAAAATCACACAAGTTTTTCTCTAAGTAACAAAAGAATTTGAAAACCGGTTTACTTGAGGAACATACCAAATCTGGTCAAAGCTCGTGGGCCGGGTTTGGGGTGTTTCAGCAAGAATGAAAAGTTGTCGACAACAATTTTGCATGCAATTTTATTATTGAGATAATGAAAGAAAATGATGATTTTGAATAAATTTGTTGAAAATTATATATACGGAATAGATTGTCCAAAACAAAAAGACAAAATTTAAATAGAATTATATTCGTAAAGTTTCTGAACTACTAGTCCAAACGTCTAAAGGTATAAAGTTAGCGAGAGTACAAATGTTTAGTTTTGTGGAAATGGAATGAGAAATATGAAGTTTTTCATTGAATCCTAGCATTTATTATGAAAAAAAATATTCTTTTATGGTAAATGTAATAACCTTTAGATATATTATTAAATTGATAGTTCATGAAAATTTGATACGTGTTTAATCATTATTGCTAGAGACTTTTATATGAATCACTATATAGTGAAGTTTAAAATTCTTGAAAGATTTAAAATGCTAGAAGCATGTAGAAATCCCCAGAAAACTGTTCAATACGTTTGCGTAAATATTTATTAATTTGATTTGAATATATGTATTTTATAGAATGATCATGATCAAAATTTGTTATGATTATTGTTGAAACTCTTTTAGAGATCAAAATATATTTCTCCAAAATTCTTCCTCACTCATGACTTCTAGAAGAATGATGATATAAACATTTAGAAAATTTGTTCAAGTGATCATTTGAAATTCAAGCATTCAAGGATTGAATAATAGAATATGAGATCTCATGTGACGTTGTCATGAGGGGAGTAAATACATACTATACTTTTTTACCTTAACTGGGGTTTTGTCTCACTAGATTTTCCTCGTAAGGTTTTTTTAATGAGGTAGCATGTTATGAAAATTATAGATAAGTGTACTTTTTTTCCACAAAGTTTTTATCTTAGTAAGATTTTAACGAGACACATTATCTACCAATGGATATTCAAAGGAAGTGTTATAAATATTTTATTATTAAGTGGATGTTTATTACGATCAAGATAAGTTTGATATAAAGTAGGACTCTAATGTTTATTAGAAGTAGAGTTTTATATTATTTATATTTCTTATGTTTATAAATATAAAATTTGGAGAAGCATGGCAAATACCATTATTGATTAATAAAAATAAATTATTTTTTACTTTTCTATTTATTTACTTTTTACTTTTTATTATTTATTTCATAACATATTCATTACAGTATTTTTAAAACAAATTAAAATAATAAAAAAATAAAAGCGACGTTTAAGTTGAAAGAAACACTTGATATTAAACTTGTATTTATAAAAATGTATTCAATAATTGAGTAATGATAGAGAGGTCAGTCATTTATAAATAAATTTTATTTCGCTTGAAGTTTAATATTTAAATATTTTAATTTTAGTTATTTTATTTAACATTTTATATAAAAATAATGAAAAAATTCATATATTAATATTTATTTCTTTATTAAAATATAGTTTTTAAATTGACTCATAACACTATAAAAAATATTATATATATATATAAGTGTTAGATGCAATAATAAGACACATTGCATTCTTAAAAGAATATGTAGATTCAAATTCAAATATTGAAAAATAAAAATATGAATCTTAAATATAAATTGTAAAATAAACATGCAAAATTATAAAATAAAAAAACAACAATACATATACTATGGGTAGGGGCAAAACCAAAATTTTTTGTTAGGTGACTGAAATTAAATTGTAATTTGTACGATGAAATTATTACAATTTCATTATTTTAATAATATATATCATTATAATATTAAAAGAATTAAACTGAATTTTTACATTTTTAGGCAGATAAAAATATAATTTTATTTTTATTAATTTAAAATTTAAAAATTTTAATGAAAAATTTTCTATTTTAATAGAGGGGTGGCTGGGGGTGACCATAGGTTAAATAAAATAAAATAAAATAAAAGAGTAAAACGAGGTTGACTTGGAGTCAATTGTTGTTCTCAAGGCCGGGTCGTTGCCGTTGGTAGCTCTCATTCAATTACCCCACTTCTAAGATTTGCGGTGTGGAACAAGTCATTGATAGTTATTGAGTGGACAGGATGGTGGAAAGATAAAACTAATAAGTACAAAAAATTATAATTTAAAATATAACATTGTTTTAACAGGGATATGAATGATCATATCACTTGGCTCATTAATAAAAATGATCATCCGCACTGAAATAAAAATCATGAATTCAATGTTCTTTCCCTTCCCACCCAAATAAAGTAATAACTAATCAAAATAGCAAGAATAATTTTACAAAATATTCTACCCACAGAATATCAGAAATGTGTTACCAGTACTCTTATTCCATCCAGGGTAAATTAAATTTGGGGAATACATTTATCAAGAAAGAAATTGAGTTATGAATAATTAAAAAAAAAAAAAGGATAAGTACTATAGAATAGGCTACGGTGAAGATGAGTACTAGAGACGTTGGTGGACGACAGCTACATCAGGGCTACGCTAACCTAACTCATAGATGTGATTCGGTGCTTCCCAATTGACACAGCTTTGAATCTTCAAACAAGCTTTCCTATAAAATTGTAACCAATATTTAGATCTTCCCCATTATCTTATTCTAGTAATAGCCGAAAGAAAAAAAGAAGCAAAGGTCATGGGTTTGAGTTTTATATTTAAAAAGCTTGCTCTGGTTGCAGTTACGTTGACACTTACAGCAACTTCAGTGGCAGCTCAAACACAACCAGGTTGTGAAAGCAGCTGCGGGAATATCAGCATTCCTTATCCCTTCGGTACAGGCGATGGTTGCAATATTAGCAGCAACTTTTTCATTACTTGTAACACCACTTTCAATCCTCCAAAAGCATTCTTAACCACCAGTGATATTGAGATTCTCGACCTCTCTCTGGATGGTTATTTGCGCATTAGTGAATCCATAGGTTATGACTGTTACAACGAAAGCGGGCGTACTTCATATTTTGATTTTTGGTTGAAGCTTTCAAAATTCCCCATATCTCATACCAGAAATAAGTTCACAGCCATTGGTTGTGATACTTATGCTCACGTAAAGGATTATTTGGGAGATACGTATTCAACCGGATGTTTAACTTTTTGTGATAATATTACCAATGTGGTGAAGGGATCTTGCTCTGGCATCGGCTGCTGCCAGACGGCTATCCCTAAAGGAGTGAGGAGTTATTATGTAACGTTTGGTAGTTCTAACAACCATTCCAATGTGTTGAGCTTCAATCCTTGCAGCTATGGATTTGTTGTGGAAGATGGAGCCTATAACTTCTCTATTTCAGATCTTTACGACGAAAATTTCAGCGACAAAGAATTCCCAGTGATACTTGATTGGACAATCGGGAATCAAACCTGCGCAGAAGCTAAAATGGATCCAGAAAATTGTGCTTGCAAGGAAAATAGCGACTGCATAGATCCGGAAAATGGTCCTGGATATTTGTGCAAGTGTCTTGATGGTTTTCAGGGTAACCCTTATCTCTCTCAAGGCTGCCAAGGTAAAGTTACCATCTTCTCCATTACGAATTCAAGTTTGATGTGTAATAGGCCCAAGTTTGAGAGGCGTGGGGGTTGGGTTGTTTTCCTCTTTTTTTTTTTTTTTAAGGTGTTTTTTCCGTTTGATCTAAACTTAGGTTAAAAAAAAAAAAAGAAAATTTTTCATTTTTCCAGCTGACACTAGTGACCGACGGTTGGCGCAGCGGCCGATTATCGGAGCCAAGGCCGAATTTGAGGGCTTTGAGAGAGAGGAGGGAGGGTTTTTTCAGATTTTTTTTTAATTTTAAAGGTTGGAATGATTTTTTTGTAAAAAATTTTGACTTATATAGGCACATGAAACGGCGCCGTTTTGAGTCAGTGTACATAGACGTCAAAACGACATTGATTTGAACTGGAGCCTCACGATTCGACCCGAACCGCATAGGATCCGTGTGTTTTTAACTTGGGGGCCTATTTACGCTCTTGGCCCCTCCGTTTTTTTTAATTCAATCCCTTTGTTTTTTTAATTTTATCCCGTTTAATTTTAATTTGTTTTATTTTAATCCCTCCGAACGGTGCGCATAAGGGAGTTTGGTATATTTTCCCTTTTACCCCCTATTCTTTCTCAGCGCACTACATTTTAGCCCTTCCGTTATTTATTTTCCTCAATCTATCCTTTTAATTTCGTTTAAGTTACAATTAAGCCTTTTTATTTTAAATTTTTTATTTATTTATTCATTATCCATTTTATTTCATTCATTTGCTTGTTCATTTATTTATATATTTATATATTTATATATTATTCATTCATTCATTTATTTATTTTTGCTTCAATCGTTGTATTCATTTATTTATTATTTCGTCATTTTTTATGTTAATATTTTTATCTATGCTTTCATTATCATTACTATTTTTATTATTATTTCTTCATCTATTTATTTATTATCCCCATTTTTATATATTTTCAAAATTAGATTATTTATAATTTTTTATTTAGTATATTTTGTTCATTTATTATCATTATTTTTATCATTATTTTTATCTTATTTTGTCACTTTATCATATTTTTTTGCATTCTCGCATCATTTACGTTTATGATCGTCATAAGGCATCTAGCATTTTTTTTATCCTTTATTATTATTATTATTTATTTTTATCACTTTATTTATTTTATACCATGGATTAATATTCTTACTATTATTATAGTTACATTGATATTATCATGGCATTTCTTTATTCACTTATTATATATCATTTCTAATATTCTACTCATATAACCATTTTAAATAATTTCATCATCATTATATCATACATTAGGTTTAAATATTTATTCATTTGTATATCACGCCCGGACAAATTAAATGCATATCACCTTAAGTGTTACGTTCGTTTTTTTGCGCAATGCATAAAATGAAAAATCTTTGAACCAAGGTAAATGTTCATTATTTTGGAATTAGAAAAGTCATGTCCCTAACTTACTGGAATATGACTTTTTTCTAAAACCAAGATAGTCGAATATCTACTAAAAAAAGACTTTAGCGTTTGTTCTCGTTTTCGAGGATTTAAGGTGTTGTGTTCTAACTTACGGGACATGATCCTTTCTTCTTGATTAACTTGAACGTTCATTTTTGCACAATGCATAAAAAAGAGAATTTTTAATCGAAGCAATATTCATTATTTTTGGAATTAGAAAAGTCATGTCCCTAATTTACTGGAATATGGCTTTTTTCTAAAATCGAGATAATCGAATATCTTTTTTTTAAAAAAAAAAAAGAGAGGAGATTTTAGCATTTATTCTTGTTTTTGAGGATTTAAGGCGTTATGTCCTAACTTATGGAACGTGATCTTTTCTTCTCGATTAACTTGAAATAAACCCCTTTTCGTGAAAACTAATTTAGTTAAATAACGTCTCAATAAGTGATTGTATTTTTTAAATTCTCTTCAAATTTTTAATTTTCGACACTTTGGGCGTAACGAGGGTGCTAATCCTTCCTCATGCGTAACCGACTCCCGAATCCATTTTCTGAATTTTTTTAGACCGAAAAAATTGTTTTAATAAATCAAAACTTTTATTAAAACAATCGAATTGCGGAGTAATCCGATCACACCTCATAAAAATGATTGATGGCGACTCTCATTTCTATTTTTTCAAAATAAAAAGTCGACCTTCAAAACAGGGTTTCGACATGATAAATTTATATTATATATATACATGGTCAGTTAAATTCGAGCGAATATATTATATTGTGCCTAATTTAATATTTCAGTCTTACCCAATGTGTGAGAAATTTTAGATATTAACGAGTGCGATACGTTGAAGCCTTGCAGTGGAACATGTAACAATGCGCCTGGAAGTTATAATTGTTCATGCCCTGATGGGTTTGAAGGTGACGGCTTGAGAAATGGAACTGTAATATCCTAAAAATTGAGTATTTATATGTTGCATTATTTTGGTGCTTACCTAGTGAAATGATTCAATTTGTGTGTTTAAAATGGTCTCGAGAAGGCTCGGGATTTATTTGGACTTGGAATAATTTTTAGTAAGTAGTACTTTATTGAAATGGAACAAGTAACCTTAAATGCTTAAGGTAATTAAATGGTAAAAGTTAGCATAAGATGAGCGAGTGGTAAAGGGGATATGACGCCATGTATGTTTGCTTGAGGGAAGAGGTTCGAATCCCTTGATGTGCATGTGAATTTTATTTTTTTCCTTCCATCTTCATAGTGTCGGTCAAGCTAGTAATTATGGTAGGATAGACTTTTATTTTTATGGTATGATGGCTAAGAGAAATGGTAAGAGTAAATTAAGGAAAAGGCATGTAAGTGGGGGACATAAGGCATGAAACAAGGAAGATTTTTTGGAAAGTTTGGAGTGGCCAAACTTTGACTTGGTGGCCATGTAGTTGGACGTTTTAGGGGCTGGGGGTGACCAAATTTTTGATGGCTTTTGGTAGCTAGTTGGCCACTTTGGCATTTTGTCATTTTTGGTGTTTTTCTCCAAAACCTTTCTCTCCATTTTCCTCTCCTTTGCTAAATGAACACCAACCTCAAAACTTCTTCTTTGTTCATTCTCCATCTTTGAAAACTGAAACATAAACATCTTATCCCCTATTTCTTTTTCTTCTTTACTTCTTACAAAAGACTCTCAAACATCTCTCTCCCTAATTCTTCACCATGGCCGAATGTCAATAATCATCTCCTTAGCTGAATCTTTTTCTTCTTCGTAGTGTTCTAAGTGGGTGGACGTGTATCATCCATAGCCATAAGTCAATCGGTGGAAATCGGATTCATCATCGTTAAGGTAATGAGTTCTTCTTGGATTTTTCGTTATATCTCTACACGGCTATGTTGCAAATCGGATCGAAGTTTCGACTAGTCGATTATTTTTAGGGACAAAGTCACTTGATATTCTCTATTTGTTAATCCTTTGGAAATAGTGGGTGTCATAGGTGCCGAACGATCAAAAAGGTTTAGTCATTACCGTAACCAGGTGTGTAATCCCATACCCTTTCGAATATATGTCTGAAATGGTGAGTAAATCTCACATCTCTCTGAAAGTTTACATGAAATATTTTGTGATTCGGTAGAAATATCGAAGAAAACTGATAACTGGCATCCGTGATCACTCGGACGTGCGTATGATGGTAGTGATAATCATGTTTTTGTAATAAAACAGTTTCGGTCAGAAACAGTGATGTGTATTTGAAAAATCATGAAAAATAGGATAAAAGGAATTACAAAGTGAATAAGATATCAGATTAAAGCTTACTGAGTCTATTTTCTTATAAAAGAAATAGAGAAAGCAAAGGATTTGTATATTTTGAGATTTTTAAATTTTTGTAAGACTGGTTTAGAATGAATACGTGATCCCCTATTCTGACTTGGAAAATTCATTATAAATTGTAGAAAAATAATTACGGGACATGGTTTATATTATTAGAATCCTTAGTGAGTCTATTTTTATTTGGATCAAACGAAACCAGTATTTGAGTTCTGTACAATAAGATATCTGAGATTTTGTGAAGAGAGGGCAGAACTATCAAACAGTGAAACAAGGGATACTTTGAAGAATGAACTGTACTAATTGGCTAAGCCAAAAATTCTGGAAAAATTACAGTACGAAGTTATATGAGTCTAGTTTCAAGGAAAAGTTACGGATCTAAATTTTGAGTTTCCTAACTCGAGTTATAGTCAATTTAGTCAGCATAATGCAGATGGACAGTTTCAAGTTTTGTGCCCAAACGAATTACCCTTGGTGGGTAAAATTTATGAAATACTCTTGGATTACGAAATTACCATAATACCCATAGAGGGTAAATTACTGAAATACCCCTGGGTTGCGAGATTATTGAATTACCCTTAGTGGGTATGATTGTCGAATTGAGATAATTGCTATATAGGCCAACTTGATAAATTGCTATATAGGCCAACTTGATAAATTGCTATATGGGCCAATTTGATAAATTGCTATATGGGCCAACTTGATAAATTGTCATATAGGCCAACTTGATAAATTGCTACATGGGCCAATTTGATAAATTGCTATATGGGCCAACTTGATAAATTGTCATAAGGGCCAATTTGATAAATTGCTATATGGGCCAACTTGATAAATTGCTATATGGGCCAACTTGATAAATTGTCATATGGGCCAACTTGATAAATTGCTATATAGGCCAACTTGATAAATTGCTATATGGTCCAATTTGATAAATTGCCATATGGGCCAACTTGATAAATTACTATATGGGCCAATTTGATAATTTACTATATGGGCCAATTTGATAATTTGCTATATGGGCCAATTTGATAATTTGCTAAATGGGCCGATCTGAAAATATGTGAAATGGGCCAAGATAATATTCTGCTTAGTGGGCCAAGTTAATAAGATGTTATAATGGGCTATAAAATTGTAAGAATATCTGAATGCATTCTTATGAATTGTTACGCATGATATACATGAATTGCATGGGATGGGATAATGATGAAGAGAAGTTCTGGTAGCTCTGCTACATAACTCTGGTGGCTCTGCCACAAATCTGAAAAATGGCAATGCCATATAAATTCTGTTAATCTGGTGGCTTGTCCACAGTTTGATATATGGCTCATTGCCCAGTGATATATGGCTTATTGCCCAGTTTGATATATGGCTTATTGCCCAGTTGATATATGGCTTAATGTCCATTTTGGTGTGTTGGCGGGGTGGGTGACTAAAGCTCCCCACAGGTGTGCTGGTTGGTACGGGTGGTGTGTAGCGGATGGAAATTAGGTTTGGTTTGGGAATTGCATATCACATTCATTCTATACATGTTAAATTGTTATATCTGTAATGGGCTCAGGCCCAAATAAATGCTTAAATGGTTTTGGCCCAATGAACTATGGTAAGTGGGTTACACACTGAGTTCTTGTAACTCACCCCATTCTTTCTTAACCCTGGAGGTAATGCTCCGTGAGGTGGACTTGGGCCATGGATGACTCGTTGGAAGCCATATTTCAGAAATGGTGTTACTAAATTTTAAATTTCTATTTCCGGTTATTTTACTATTTTGCTATATTGGTTTTTGTAATAAGGCCTCTGGAGTATTTTATTATTTGCTTTATGGTTGATATACTTACTATTTTGCTTAATTTGATTTAAATGAGAATTTTTCTAAAAACTTAAATAAAGGTTTTCCAAAATCGATTAATAAACGAATTTCATAATAAACTTTATAAATATTTTAACACGGAAGTTATTTTCTCTAACTATCAAACAATATTTTCAAAAGTCACGGTTTTAAAGTTCACTACCTTGATTGTTGACTCATCAATCAATCTCTCAAAAATACTTATATTTTATCTATGTTTCCGCAACGATTTCAAAATACTTCTGCAACTCTATTTCTGAACATCACTTATTTGTAAATCATTTGTTTCAAATACGTTTTCGCCACCAAAAAGGTTTTTCATAAAAGATAA